>VMDR010005140.1:0-53860 GCA_007922815.1 Macrotus californicus | reverse complement strand
TTCTTGTTTATGTTGTTGTGTGGGACAGTTCTTTTTAAAGCCGCTCTAATGATCCATCTATTTATCTTACAGGTGGGATCACAGTTCTTGTGGTCGTTTTATTTACTATGGAAAGAATACAGTGTTTTACTACAACAGAACACCAAAAAGACCTTTAATTCTGGTCCTTCTGACCCATGAGTCATAAAAACAGGGAAAAAGATTAAAAAGCAGTGTTTACAATCGTAGGCAAAACTGTACCCTCAACTAGTCATAAAAGTATGTCTTTTTAAAAACATCACAATCAGAACTGTGATTTTAAACCCCTTAATTTAACTTTGCTTTGTCTTTGAAGGCAAAAACTCCTTGAACTTTAAATAGCTTTTAAAATTTAACTCTACTCTCTCATTGAATTTTTCAAGTCCCAAAGCCAGTATTTGTTGGATTACAAATAGCACTTGTAAGAGAGACCCCTCACTAACTGTGTCTGGGTCCCTGCCAGCTACCATTTCCTGGGCCAATTTCCATACTAGTGACTAAAGGGTTAGGTTATAATAAATCCAGTTAGTAGAACAAAGGCTAAGAGAGCAAAACTTCATTACCTTCAAGATCACTATCTTTCTTATGTTGAATATTAAAATGTACTAAATAAAAGTGGAAAAACGTTGGAGGGGGTGGCTTGTAAAAGATTGGGCAAAGGCCTGCATTAAGTCTCACAGGAAGGAAGCTTAGGTTATTTGACATTAATGTAATGACTTTAAAATGAAAAAACTTAATTAGGGAAAAGTTAGGAGAAATTTCCACCAAAAAAAAAAAGAAAAATTGACCTGTATGAGTGGTTCTCAGCCCCAGTACACGGTAGAATGATCTGGAAAACCTTTAAAACATGGGCAATGCCTGGGCCCCAGCCCACTGAGATTCCAACTTAATTGTCTCGCTGTGAAGCCTGAGCACTGGCATCTTTTTAAATCAGCAGGATGGTTTTAATGGCAGGAGGGCTGCCAGCACAGATCCACATCTTACCACCTAAATCCTCTGCAGGTGTCTAACCAGAGGCCCAGGTCGCTTTAGCACCAGTGAACACTCGCTGAGGGCCTGCACAGTGCCAGGGCTCTGAGGATACAAAAATATTTGAAAATTAAAGACTTCATAACACACCTGCAGTTCGTATTTCTAAAAAAGTGGTCTTTAAAATCTTCTGCCTTTTCTCCCGTAGAAGGTTTTTCCAGGATAATGCTATATACATCAACATATATTTCTAATGACATAAACTCTTTTAAAACACCAAGATGGATTTGAAAACAAACCATAATTTGAAAAATAAGAACATAAATGACAATAACAATTAAAACATTTACTAATAAAAAACAAGGACGAATGGCTCGAGTTTCAGGGCAAAACTAGAATCATGAGTTTAAAGTAGATGGCCAAAAACCTCCTTTCAGATTTATACACATCAATTTTTTTTGGAATAACATTTTTATTTAATAAAGGTTTTACGGCATTTTATGCGTTGTCAGTCAAACACCACAGATCTTTTAAACGTTTATAAAAAATTTCACAATAGATTTTTTAAAGGTCAATGTAGAACCTTTAAAAATGTGTTTTCTATATCTATAGTCTTACATATGGTTATGATTTTCAGTGATACTCAAATATGAGCATCTTTAATTCTCTAAAAATCTATGTACAAAAATGTTCACTATAACATTACTGGAAATAGAAAAAAAATCCCTGCAACACTGAAAAGAGAGTATTTTCTGAGACTATTTACAAACATGAAGAAATTCTCATTATACAGTGTCCACCAGAGGAAACACCTGCTTGAGTGTGGTTGGTTGGGTAATAATACAGGTATAATAATTTATAGCTTTAATTTGAACATTTCACCTAAAATGTCATATGGTGTGCTTGAGTGTGATATTTTTATGTTACAGAATTACATGCTTATGATTTTGTAATAAAAAGGGGGCTTTATTTGTGCTGGACCCTGTATAATTAAGCCAAAAGATTATTTTTTTACTATAATCACAAATTTGCTTTAAAAAAGTGTGTGTATATATATATATGTCCATATATATATATATATATATATATATATATATATACACTTTTAAAGGACTAAAAAGAAAAACACAACATTAACGCTATTTACATATACAAATCCATTTTTAATGAAAAATCCTGAGTAGTCCATCGCTTCACTGTGAATGAGCCCAGAGACCTCTCTCACACCCAGGAGATGATGACCAAACACAGCAGGCCAAAGACAAGAGCATGCAGAGAAAGCCCTTCAGGCTAGAGCTTTGTGGTGGTCAGAGAGGAAGCTTCTTCCCGCCACTAGAAAAACTGAAGTGATGAGATGATTTGAACAATGAATATTAAGTAAAAGGATAAAAGCCCCTTTTTCAGGCCCTCTTTGCCAGAGCTAGCTGGATCCCCTAAAGCGTGACTGGCTCTTGTGTTATGAGTCTATTCTCAGGACTAGAAAATTACTGGAAGCTGCCTGAAGGTGCAGAGGCTCCAGGACAAGCCAGACGGCAAAGGCTCTTCCCAGCACCGGAAGGTAACACCCAAACAAGCTGCAGCCCATAGAAGACCAGCTGAAACGCTCTACAAGTGTCCCAGTTACCCAACCACAGCCCCCTCACCCTTCATAACCCAATAAAAGCTCAAGCCCTAAGCCTTAGGGCTGGTGCCTTCCTCCTCACCCATCCCCTTTCCTTCCCTGAAAAGCAAATAAAACTTTGCTCTCTCCATTTCCCTCTCATTGTGAATCTTTCACAGCCAGCGGTCACTGGCCACCCTAACATTAAGAAAAACTCCCCAGCTTCCTCAGCCATAAATTTAATAGGGTTTTATTTCTCTTGATATGTGAATGCTAATGAATCCTAACAGTCCCTACTCAGTTGTGAAAACAAAAACCTGCTCCAAAGTTAAGTGAAATTATTTGTAGATTATTAATAAATGAATTTAAAAACCTGAATTTGATCCATAAAGAGGTGCTTTCACAAAAAGCGAAAGACTGATTTTTAAAAAGCATAAACAACATCTTGGGCTTTATCTGAATACCCAAATCATAAACATTGGTGCTAACATTATGACCCACAATAACATTTATGGGTCCAATTCCAAAGTAAGAGCTAATAATTAGCTTTTAATTACCTCTATGTTTCATGAGGAAAATCTGGAGAGTATATATCACTATAACAAGATACTGATTAAAAATACATGAAGTTTTCCTTAGATTTAAAATGAATCTCTATTTAAAGGCCACGTGTAAAAAAGCATTCTTTTTGAGAAACCTGTAGCATCTAATTTTACCCTCCTTGATTTCCTGAGCACTGCAGTGGTTCTTCAATTAGGAGTTATCTGAAAGAGTTCTTATCATATAATATCATTGAAATAGTTCACTACGTGTATGTATAAGGTGTTTATTGCCATCACCACCACTAGTAATGATAATGATCATAACGATCATACAGTTCATTGAGCTCTATTATGTACATACCATGTCCTTAATGGGTGCTAAACATTCTTATATATTATCTCACTTAATCCTCATAGTTAACTACTTATTTCTATTTTAAGAATGAGAGGACTCTATTTTGTTCATTTGCTTATTTTGTTCATTAGATTCCTCTTATAGGCGAGATCATAATGGTGTTGTTTTTCACTGGCTTATTTCACTTAGCATAATGCTCTCCAGTTCCATCCATGCTGTTGCAAAAGGTAAGAGTTCCTTATTTCTTTCTGCTGCACAGACTAAAAGTGACCGGAGGAGAGGGGAAAGGGATAATGATAGAAAGAAGGGGAAGGTACTAGACAAACAACATGCATGAACAGCCTACGAACATGGACAACAGTGTGGGGATTGACTGTAGGAGTTGGGGGTGGGATGGGCAGAGAAAGGAAGATGGGGAAAAGTTGGGACAACTGTAATAAAATAATAATTTTAAGATGATTTTTAAAAAGAATGAGAGGACTGTGGCTAAGCACAATTTTAAAATTTGCCCGAGGTCACAGAATTAGCAAATGTCAGAACTAAAACCAAAGTTCTTTAGTTTTTTTTTTTTCTGTTTTAAATTGGAAATCAAATACATTCCAACAACATATGCTCACTATAGGAAAAATTTTAAATATAAAAAAGTCAAGGAGGATGAAAAGGCTTAGCCCTGAAAGATAAGTGCTAAAGCATTCTTGGTGTATTTTCTTCCTCTATTTTTGCTGTGCCTTTTATACCAGCATCTGAGAGCTTATGTACCAAGCTCGGTAACCCTCTATGTTTCTTTCTGTGTATATTTGAAACCTGCCCTTTTAGAGACTCCTGGGCCCTTCTCTGTCCCTCCTACCTGTGCTCTAGACACAAGTACACAGAAATGCGCAAGGAATTGTACCTCCCTTCCTACCTCCCATTGGTCATCATTCCCTGGTCCAGGTCTTTCCCTTATCAAAAAACTGGCAAAAGGAAAGAAGCAAAACACAAATGACCAGACAAGCCAAGGATGGCTTCAAAACAGACCAAAACATATAATCGATCACTGGGAAACAATGTCTCAGGTCTCAAAAAATAGAGATAGAAGTTGTCATCAAGGTAGAGAAAGGAAAATATTGCATGATTTCACTTATATGTGGACTTTTTAAAAAATCAAAACAAATGAACAAATAAAACAAAAAAACAGACTCGTAGAAATACAGAACAAACTGATGGCTGCTAGAGGGGAGGGGAAAGAGGAATGGGTGGAAAAGTAAAGGAGAGTATAATCAATAATAATGTGATAACTCTGGTGACAGATGGTTACTAGACTTGGTGTTCACATCATAAAATATATAAATGTCGAATCCCTATGTTGTACACATTAAATTAATATAATACTGTGTGCCAGCTATCCTTTAAAAAAAATTGACACCAACCCATGTCTCTGGAGAACAGACAGCATGCAAAATGGAATCTTTAGTGTTCAACAGGAATCTAATAAAATGTGCTTTAAGCTCTAATACACACAGAGACAGTTTACGACTGTCTCCTTAGTAACTGTCTTCATGAGTCAATATTTCTGGAACACGAATTTCAGAAAGTGCATATTGCTGTGACTTCTTTGGATGGCATTTTGGAAATAACTACAGGCATGTAAAATATACTTATTCTTTTTTTTAAAGATTTTATTTATTTATTTTTAGAGAGAGGAAGGGAAGGAGAAAGAGAGGGAGAGAAACATCAATGTGTGGTTGCCTTTAGCGTACTCACAACTGGGGACCTGGCCTGCAACCCAGGCATGTGCCCTGACTGGGAATCAAATTGTCAACACTTTGGTTCACAGGCTACCACTCAGTCCACTGAGCCACACCAGCCAGGGCAAATAAACTTGCTCTCTAATCAGAAGTTTCATTTCTAGAATTTTTTTCCTCAGACCTACTCAAATAAGTACATAAAAAGTATGTCCAATAATATTAGTAGATTGTTGTTTGTAATTGAGAAAAAGTAGAAAGCATGTGCTTATCCATCAGTGAGGGACAGCTATAGGTGCTGGGGACGTAGAAGGGGTGTCCTCTGTCACAGAACGTCATTCCAGTAGACATCTGACTTGTCTTGCAATAGCAGTCTTAGTGTAAAGCACCCTCTGTGAGTCTGCATCCTGGAACTGCTCCATTGCTACCTCAGATAGTATCAATGAGAAATCATAAAATTCACTTTAAAAAAAAAAAAATGTGACAGAGCCAGACAACTAAATGGAGAACCAGCTAAGAGTTCAACAGACTGGTTATAAGGATGTTCGGGGAACTTAGTGAGGACCTCAACAGCATAAAAAATATCCAGTCAGAAACAGAAGCTACACTAGCTGAAATAAAGAACAATGACAGGGAAAAAACAGTAGAGTGGATGAAGCCAAGAACCAAATCAATGACTTGGAATGCAAGGAAGCAAAAAACAACTAATCAAAACAACAAGGAGAAAAACAAGACAAAAAAAAATGAAGATAGTGAAGCAGCCTCTGAGACAATTTCAAGCATACCGACATTCACATCATACAGGTGCCAGAAGGAGAAGAAAAAGAGCAAGAAATTAGAAATCTATTTGAAAAAATAATGAAAGAAAACTTTCCAAATTTGGTGAAAGAAATAGACATACATGTCCAGGAAGCACAGAGTCCCAAACAAGATGGATGCAAAGAGACCCACTCCATGACACATCATAATTAAAATGCCAAAGGTTAAAGATAAAGAGAGAATCTTAAAAGCAGCAAGAGAAAAGCAGTTAGTCACCTGCAGGGGAGTTCCCATAATACTTTCAGGAAGTATTCAAAGTTTCTCAAAAGAAACTTTGCTAGAAGGGATTAGCAAGAAATATTCAAATCATGAAAAGCAGGGACCTACAGCCAAGATTGCTCTACCCAGCCAAGCTATCATTTAGAATCGAAGGACAGATAAAGAGCTTCCCAGACAAGAAAAAACAAAAGGAGTTTATCATCATCAAATCATTAGTACATGAAGTGTTAAAGGGACTTACTTAAGAAAAAGTAGAAGATCAAAATAAGATAGTAATAAATACATATCTATCAACAATTGAATATAAAAAGCAAACTAAACAAAGAAGAAGAACAGAGACAGAATCATGGATACGGAGAAGAGTTTGATTGCTTTCAGGTGGGAGGGGGGAGTGGGGGAATGGGTGAAGAGTTGAGGTGATTAAGAAGTACACATAGGTAGTTACATAATAGCCATGGGGATGTAAAGTACAGTATAGGAAATGGAGCAGCCAAAGAATTTATACGTGTGATGGATAGACATGAACAATGGTGTGAGGATTGCCTGAGGGAGTGGGAGGTGGTGAGGGACAAAGAGGGAAAAACTGGGACAACTGTAATATCATAATCAACAAAATATAATTAAAAATAAAGCCATCTTGATGAGGAAAGGAAATTTTCAGCATAAACAAATCCACTATGTTATCACACATTTAGAATTAGTGAAAATGTAGAATTTTATGGTTGGATGAGATCTCAAAGTTTATCAGGTTGAACCATGCAACATTCTATAATATCCCTACCAGTCATATACATATATAGGCATGTATTTGTTGAGCATATACTATGTGCCAAGCCCATAGTAGGTGGTTTCTAGCCTCTTCTGGAGAAAATCTCCACAAGGCAGAATTCCTCATCTCCCAAATCAGTCCATTCCTCCTCCGGCAGCTCTAACAATTAACCCTGAACTAACAACAATGTATCCTCTGAAGCTGTTACTATGTCTGCCACTGACCTCCACATTGCAAAAATCAATGTCTTGTTTTTAATTTCATATTGCTTGAACTAACACCAGCATTTGAGACAAATGACACCACCTTATTTTGAATTTCTGATCTAATTTGATATCTTCATCCTAAATCAGATTAGGTCCCTTCATTAAAACCTGTTAACAGCACCCTATATTTTTCCTATAGAGCACTTATTAGAAGTTGTAAATAAATGCTTAAGAACATGGACCTTGGTGCCATACTGCCTGGATTCAAATCCTGCTCTAACACATACTACCTGTTTGATCTTGGGCAAGTTTTCTTTACACTCAGTTTCCTCAACTATAAAAACAAGAATAATAACAGCACCTATTTCACAGGCTATTGTGAGTAGTAAATAAGTTAATATTTACAAAGTGCTCAGAAAAAATGTAGTTGGCAAAATACTAAGCAATATGTGTTTGTGAGTTAAAGTAGATTGTTTGATTAAAATCAGTGGTCTCTATTAGACTATAAATTCCAGGAGGATAAGATGAAATCGAGTATTCTGCTTACCTTTTTATGTCCACTGCCTAGTTCTGTGTCTTTCACATCAAAGTGTTTGTTGAATGAGTGAAGGAATAAATGTACAAGTGGGATAGGTTTATTGTCTCATACGAAAACTACGCACCCACCCAAGGATCATCCCACAATTGTGCCATAATGGTCTCTGGCAAGCACCTGGACAACTTCCCTGGAATGTTCTCTCCTTGACTGCACTCAGCTACTGTCCTTGGTCTCTTCTGACTTGCACATTTCTGGTTACACAAGCTGACCTTTGTGAAATGCTTCTGCCTTTCAGCCTTGGCAACCTGAATGGATACCGCTTTCCTGCATACTGAATGGGCTCCCACCATGGCCTTCAGTTTTGCTTATTTCCTTGATTTTAGTGTTTCCCTGAAGCCTAAGGTACATGGCTGGTGTGTGTGTAAGCTGACACTGGAACCCAGGTCTTCTGACTCAAGATATATGATGTCATTTAGACTCTAGAGACTTGCAGTTCTTAGGAAGAAGGTTAAGGAATTTGGCAATCTGCTACTCAGAGTACTTTTTATTCTCCGTTTTAGTTCTCTGTGTTCGGATCTCTCCATTTTGGCCAGATCTAAATATGTGGCCCCTATTCAAAGTTCGCCTGTTGTAGCTCTTGATAAAGTCTGCTTTGTGTTTGTCACTTCACTCTGTTTTGTTCTTACTCTTGTTGTTGAGTCCTCTGCCATCTTTCAAAGGGAGAATTTTATAGAATTTAGATCCCGCTAAACACTTGGGCCATGTTAGAAATTGTTTAGCAAAAGAGAAGGTTATGGGGGTATAAAATCTGCACTGCTCTAAAAGCGTGGCAAAGATCTTCATAGTCTGGCTTAAAGATGATGGTAGCATGTGGGAGGAAAGGCGTAACAGAAAACAGACTTTGTCAAACAATTGTAGTTTCATGTAATATTTAGTCATTGGGTTGTGACTATGTGTCCATTGTAAAATACCCAGTCACAGAAATAAGATTTGAAAGGTACTGCATGACAAACTCATGAGCACCACAATGAGTTTATCTTCCCATGTTAATTTCCTTCAGGCAGAACTATTAGAAGGTGGTTGAGGTAGACCCCTTGGCCCTTGAAAGTGAAGAGAATTAATATAACAAAATCATAGGAAAACTGAGGTCCAGGATCCCAAAAAGGACTTTACAAATAAATTATTTCTTACCATCTCAATTTTCCCTCTGGAGAGTTTCAAGAAAACAAAGCCGGAAGTGTTTAGTAGGCATAGATGAGTAGAATCTGTTTACCCAGAAACAGGTCCTTCTCTAAGTATAAGACCAGAAAAGTGGTAGTAAAATCAACTCCAAATTATGTGTTTTTTTTTTAATTGTTAAAATAATCAAACTCTTCCAGACACATACAATTGAGTCTGCACACACACGTACCACTCGTAAATTAATATTTGATAATTTTATAAAAGTTAATTCAGTTGTTGTTGAAGATTTATCTGGTAATACTATTTGTTATTTACCTGGTGTTAGGGTATAAGTTTAAAATTTTGTATCAACGACATAACACTTCCGTGGACTGAAAATAATGAAGTCCATTTTTCTCTCATTAACAGTCCCACAGGGAGGATAAGTAGACTGCTCTGCTCCACGCAGTAACTCAGGGATCTGAGCTCTCTCCATCTCACTACCTTAACGTCATCTGCCTTCCAGAACCTCACACTTAGCTGCTATGCCTCCTGCCTTCTTTGCCAGTCCTCTGTTGTGGGAATGAAGGTTAGGGCACGGGGTTCAACCCCTGAATTCTTTCTTTTTATGTCACTCACTCTCTAGGTGACCTCATCCAGCATTGTGGTGTTAAATAACATCTACACTGGTCACTTCTGAATGAGTATTCTTAGTCTGGATTCCTCTTCTAGCCTTTAGACCCATATTTTTACTGGTCACCTAACACCTCAGTCAGAATGTAATAGGCATCACACCTTGTCTAAAGCTGAGTTACAGATAATTCCCTGAGTTACAGTAAATATCTGTAAAACTGAGTTACAGATATGTTACCCTCCTATAGTCTTCCCAGTCTAAATTATAGCAACCCCATCTTTCATGTTTCTCAAGCCAAAATCTTGTTTTCCTCGACTCTTTTCTTCTCTCTCTTTCATACCCATATCCAGCCAGTCTCTCAGCCAAATCCTGTTGGCTCTCTACTTTCTTTCTTTCCTTTTTATGTTTTGGAAGTTCTTTTTTTTTAACACTTTACTTTTTATTGTATATTTCCATTACCATTTATCTCACTTGTGCTTTCTATTCAACATTCACCCAGAATGCAACAGCCCCTCCTTCCATTAATTCATTTAGACTGCTATTTGGTATCATGAGTCTTCCCATAATGGCCGAATACCCAATCAACGTTTCAAATCTCCCTTCCTAGCCTCATTTTTTCCTTAGCATTTATTTCTAACAAACTCGACATTGTATTTATTTACCTTTTTTTTATTGTCCATCTGAGCTCAAGAGGGGGAGGTATTTTGGTCTCTCTATTCATTGATGTATGGCCAGCATTTAGAATGTTGCTTGCATGGACTAGACTCTCAGTAAATATTAGATGCAAGAATGAATGAATCTGGTTTCTCCTCCATATTCTAGGGTGTTTTTCTTACCTGCCTGGTTGAGACTTGGTCCCATGATGCTTCATGTTTAGCAACCAGAAGTGGGAGAGAGCACTGAAGAGTGTACACGTAGTTCAGGGTCTGAACCTGGAAATGGCACACATCAGTTCCATTTACATTCTATTAAGGAGAACTTAGAACCCTGGCCATATCTAGCTGTCAGGGATTTGGAAACAGCACTGGCAGCTTGAAAGCCATGGGCCTGCCTACAACTTTATAAGTTAGAAGAAGGATGGGACAGAATCTGGTAAAGAGCTAACCATCTCCACCATACCTACAATTTACACAGCTTATTTCATCCAGAATGACAACTCAACCCACTCTGGAGTCCCAAAAGTAAATTACAGGCTGAAGATTGACCTGTTCAATAGCGTGAAACCCCAGGGCATTATGTAAACAATTGATACCAGTTTTCCCATTAAAACAAGGCCGAGGCAAATCCCATTTGCGGGTTCTGCCAAAAGTATAAAAACGCTCTGCCACGTCCCAGATACTCCTGCCACTTGCTTTACACAGACACTCCCCAGAACATGGGGGCCACAGCTTCACTTTTACTATTTTATTGCTTAGTGCAAACTTCAGAAGTTGTGCAGAAATAATATTAACAATGAAGGGAAAAAAGAAGTTTGGCTGAAAACTCCTGAAATAGTAAAATAAAAGAAACTTATTTCTGAGTTTTTTACTCTTATCTCCTCAATTACTAGCACTCCTGAAATAAAACAATAAATTGACTTTCCTCCTTCTAATAGCAATCTATGAAATGACCTTCAGAGAAGTAGATAATGTAGATTTATGTGGTGTGGAAAATCTACAATCCAAAGTCCAAGCGCAGTGCTTTACAGCAAACATAATTTCAGGTATTGAAATTAATCAGTAAACCAGAAATCACGTTATTGTGCTTTATCTAAAGTTTTCAAAATCTTACGTCCTTTTAGTCTTGTAAAATTAATGAATTGAAGTGAATTCCCACAGTCAGCAGATAGAGTTTATGTTCTCATGCTTTGGGATAGAGACTTAACACACAAAAAAGCATTTGTGAAGGACGTGTACCCTTTTAGCAAATAAAATGTATTAAGTACTTGAAAAATAATCACGGTGTATATCAACAAGGTTTACTAGTGCTTCACTGAGAGAACTTATGACATTTTACACAGTGAGTTCATTTCTCTGCCACAGAATCCAAAGAAACAATTGTAAGTCAACATCCTCTCCTCCAGCTTCACCGTGTTCCGTGAAGTATGTCCAGATAATGGCAGCTGGTGGGAGCATGCCATTTTCACAGCTGAGAAGTGCACCTTTTCCTTGTGCTCTTGGGTGAAACCGTCTGAATTTTTTAAAGGGGACTCAATAGGCAGTCAAGAATCAGTAAAAGTAATGAGTATTTATGTAGCACTGAGTCTGTAGTGGTTTTATGTAACATTTTATGGTTCAACTGTCTAGTCCAGCTGGCTATACCCATTCTCCATGGTCCAGGACTAGCTTGGGGATAAGCATGTCTAGCTACGTTCTCTAGAAGCCAACCTCACAATCCTGTGGCAAATCAAAATTGAGAAATATTTGTTCAATCTGCATACCCCTCAGTTCTGTGAATCCAGCCCCTGTTTGCCAATGGCTTTAGAATCTTTTCTCTTCATGGCCATACCGCTAGCTTCAAGTCGGTTATTATTATATTTCCACTTTTCTTAAGATTATGCAAATAAGACAGGAAGTTACTGTTCTATGAAATAAAGCACATACCAGGAAAAGTATTATTTCAGATTACTTCCTCAGTATATGTAGTTCACATACACTGTGCATTTCTAGCACATTTTTGTTCTCATTCTCGATCTTTGGAAACAGTTAGTCCATGGCCTCGTCAGCCCACTCACACTCATTCCGTAGTACCCATGGCTGTGACCTGCAGTATTTACTCACGGCCAAGAATTTATTCCCCTTCTGACCGAACACATCTGTGAACAGTAGATCGTATACTCCATCTGGTCATCTATATCATGCTTTTAACCAACAACTTTCTTTTTTTAATGTTTGATGGTTAAACTCATAAAAACACAACTTGAAATGGCAGCCTTCTTTCTGCCAATCCATAAGATACCCATTGGTTCACTGGAGTTGTAGGCTTAGACACATAAATTGTACATATGCTTCCCAGGCACCCAATGTAAAAGAAAAAGATCACTTCCCAAAGGAAATGCAAAACATGTTGAATTACACACTTCCCAAAAGCACTTTATAAGGTACATTCTCCTTGGGATTATTATTAGGATTTTCTTTAAAAAAAGAATCCTTGCCCCAGCTTTGCCAATGTGGGTAGCACTGCGGGCATCCTTCGTGCTGTTAGAGACTGTGCAGCCTGGTATTTCTGGGCGACTTCCCTAAGAAACGTTCAGGAACTTTAACTGATGAGAAGGGGCCAGTGAGCGTGTCTACTTAAAGTCCCCTCCTATTTCTTGAGCTGAGATGCAGCAGGGAGCAGCTCACAGGAGATGTTCTGTAAGGGCAGGGCGTTGGGGAACAATTGCCTTCAGATCCCCCTTTCCACAGGGACCCTCCTTGTCCACCGGCTCTTCCTCCGCGGGTGTTTGCACAGGTGATCATGGCGTTTGAGGCTTGGAGGCGATCCAATCAACATGAAGTATTTTCCTGCATGACTGCACACCTCTCTCACAACCTTGATAAAGTGTTATCGCCAACACTGATAACCTACAAAATGTGTTATGAAATGTGACCCTGTTTCTCTGGCCTCGCACTGAAGGTCACACTCCAATCCCTGTTCGCTTGAAAGGACCATTGCTGATAAACACTGTCATTCAGGTCAGCAGCTGGGGTGTGAACCCCAATCCATCTGTCCAGTGCAGGTCACCGACAGACACATTCTGTCCTTAGAATCGAATCCCAAATGCTCCTCGTGGCCGGCAAAGCCCTGCGCTGGAGGACCCTTGGCTACCTCCAACTTCAATTCACACCAATCGCTGCCTCAGGCACCACATGACAACCACCAAGGCTTTCTCTCAGTTCCTCAAATGCGCCAAGCTTCACCCACAAGACCTTTGCTGTTCCTTCAGCTCAGGATACTGCTGTCTCCCCAGCACTCATCTCCCACTCTCGCACACACAGGCACGTGCACACACACGTGCACACTGTCCCTGACCCCTCCCCCACCCACCTTCCCTCCCTAACTCCAACTCCAGCCTTCAACTCTCAGCTTAATGTCATTTACTCAAAATATAGCCTCTCCCAAACCCCAAATCTAAATTAGTCAGTCCTATAACAATGACTTGGTTTTAAAGTTGTTTTTCCCTCACTAGGCTAACAGTAAACTCCAGCCAGGTAGTCTGGGCCTCTTACCATGGGAGTCCTAACAACTGGCAGGTAACAAATGCTCAGTAAATAAATGTTAGTTGAAAGAACAAACTTCACTTCCACATAGCTTACCGGAAGGAAAGGTCTCAGAACATTGGCCAACCATTTTCCAGATTCTAGGTCCTTGTCATATGATGGAGTTTTTGAAAAGTACCGAGATGTGTCTTAACTGTCACAGAGCTGGCTTATGTGCCGAGATTGCTAACCAGCCCTGGTTGCTCAAGTACCCTTCAAAAGAACAACTGGCTCATTCCCTGCCTGGTTCTGACAGGAGAAGGCCAGGTGACCACAGAGTCCCTGTGCATCACAACCAGAAGCTATTTGTCTGCTTTCTTATGTTCTCCACAAACATTGTCCATCCTCTCTCCCCACTTTCTTCTGGACATCTTCCTCTGCTTGCACTGTTAGAAGGCATGAAAGCACTCCCAACAACTGTTTTTAAGTCTCCAAACATTATCATTTAAAGAATATTATCTTTTGCAGTTCCTCAAATCAGATTGCCACATGTTGGTTAGCCTGAATGCCAAGGAGACGAGATTATACAAGTGCTAAATCTAACCCTTTATCTACCGAGTTTTCTAACTAGGAGAGCATGATGTGCATGCCACCACTTTTTGGCAGGACAGCTGTTGCCTCAAGACCTCCTTATGCAGCTATGGGACAAACCATTGCTAAGCATATTCAAACCAGCAGTGTCACTGGACCTCATATCGGACACATGCAGCCCCTTGTGCTCTTCTATAACTTCTGTCCCTACCATGACATGGGGAGAGTGCGGCCAAGCTATAAAGGACACAGTCTCAGGAGAGAAACTCAGTGGCCTTCTGTGGGCAGTCATCTGTGGAGATAAGCGTGGTCCCAGAGCCACTAGACGTAATAACTTCTGGTGCTTAGGCAAGCCCCAGGACCTGAGTGCCCTCTCCACAGCTGGCATCTGACCTGTGGCTGTAGCCACACCGGAGATACCCCTTAGCATCCTCCAAAGCCATGAACATGACTAGTAGTGGTTAGAAATAAATTATTGTTAGAAATTCTTGCTCCAAGCCAGCTGACTTTACAGTTCTCTGCCACCATTTGTTTTAAGTGTGGTTCCCTTGCAGTTCCTAATAGGTCTCGGCCATACATAATTTATGGCTTCTATTTTAAAAAGTTCTATCAGAAATCAATAAGAATATAAACACACCCACCATTATGAATGTCCTCCCAGCAACCGTCAGCCCCTGCCACGCTATTCTTTTCACAGAAGCAACCAGAACAACTGATGTCCTTTTCATGTCAGTTGTTTTGCTCCGGCTGAGACCCAGGTGAATGGAACACCCGCCAGCGTTAGGGGAGAATGCCCTGCCCTGGGACCTTCAACTTATGAGCGATCCTTTAAAGCACAGTTAGAACTCGGCAGCGCAGCGGCACAACTGATGTTTCAATACATTTAGGAATGAATGCTGTATAGATTACGTTAGGAATGTTTTCCAACCAGCAAATCTAACTAAAATCTAAGTAAATTACTACCATGCAAGTCACTTTCTGGTATTTATTGAAGTCTTTGACTGTATTATTTATGTTGGGTAGTTTACATATAATGTGATAATTGTTTAATTAATATATGACCAATAATTTCATTAAGTCATTCATTAAGTTATTCCATTAATAAACATTTATTAACATGTGCCTAATATGTGCCAGTCACCATGTCAGGTATTGGTGTTATCATGATGAATAAGTCCCTACCTCTGCCTTCACGGTGTGTTTAGCCTACTCCATGTCCATGTTTAAATTCTTCCTGAAACTCTGAAGATAGGCAATAGGTCTATTCATCTGTATATTCTCAGTGTCCTACTGAGTGCCTGGCACACAGTAGATACAAAATAAAAGTTTTATTAAATAAGTTAATTAATAAATGAAGGAAGAAAGAAAGAGAGAAAGAGAGGAAAGAAAGAAAGAAAGAAAGAAAGAAAGAAAGAAAGAAAGAAAGAAAGAAAGAAAGAAAGAAAGAAAGACATATTTACAAATATTTACTAAACAAATATTTAAAGATCTAGGCTACCAGAGACCAACCACCAGAACGAGAAGCAACATCAATTTTTCACTCTGTTCTTTGGGTTTAGAAAACAGAAGAGACATAATTTTTGCCACCATTTCTACCATTTTGGCTCCCATGCAGCTTCCAATAACTTTTTCCCCATGAACACGTTATTTCCCTTTGCTCTTTCCTTTGTTCTTTATGAAAAAAAAAAAATGCCTAGAGTAACATAATGACCAGGTGTTTGGTTTAATAAGCAGCTAATTAGCTGGGGCTCCAACCCCTTCCGTTGCCAAAGCAAGTCATAGATCAGTTACCATTAGGTTTTGATCTGAGATTTTCTAATATATGCATTTCCTTCTGTGACTTTATTAGACCAAGCCCGGACTTCAGGAGCTCCAGAAATCAGGGGCTTCCTAGGGACTAGAACATAAAGCAAAGCTCAGTCAATACCTCCTGCTCTAAAATCCACCATATAAATAAACCCCAGGTTTGAATGTGGCACCAGACTAGTCTGCTGTTCTCTACTGACAATGGCTGAGAGTTGTCGTTTCGCACCAGGTCTGGGAAGCATCTTTGTAAGTGACCACTCAGCAGGTTCCCTGAAAATTTGAGCCATTGAGCACTGAGCACCATTCTTGGATATTTCCACAGAGACCCAGGAATAAACTGGGCTTTCTTAATCTAAGTGGTGGGGAAAGTTCTAAGTAATGAAAAACAATAGTCAACATAGTACCGCATAGATCATTAAGCCTAGACATTTTCGTTTCTGGGTGTGAAAAATCACAATTCACAAATCACATTACTCTCAAGACTGTTCATAACTGTGGATCAGAGTAATCTTCAAAAGGCTTTTTGGTAAATATATATATATATATTCATTTAACTAAAAACTTACCTACAAGGTGACAGGTAGCAAATTAAGTGATAAAGGTGAGTGTGAACCAGTTCCCGTCCGAGAGGAGTTCACAATCAAGAGAGGGAATAATTTCAAGTGTATTAAGTGCTGTGAACGTATTTACACAAACTGCTCTTGAGGCAGAGATAAGAGCAACCTCTTTAGTTCTTCGCTTAGCGGTGCAGATTCTGACGACAGATTGCCCACTCCACAACCCAGCATCAAACCTCACGGGGTGTGACGACTAAATGAACTAATACTTGTCAATCACTTGGTAAATGCTTAACACTTGTTAGCTTCTTTCCCCCAACTAAGACGCCTGGCTCGTTCTATCCACTGCTACTTGAAACACTGTCTGTCTCATGTGTAACTTCATTTTTTCCCCTCATTATTGAATGACTAGTCCTCTCCCCCAAATCTTTATTAAAAATCTAAATACACACTGTTATACCTTAGCTGCTAAAAGCTGTTTTCAAAACTAATGAAAGTAATGCTCACCCCCCCAAAAAAGATCAGACTTGAAAGAACTCAGGTCCCAAGGGCATAGCCAGTTGGAAGTGGCCCCAAGTACAACACCAAGGAGCACTCGAGTCTCCCAACACCTACGTAACCAATTTCCTCAGTACACACAGGTACACCATGAGCTGCGGGAGAAATGAAGGGACGCTAGCTGAAACAATTTAAGGCAAGACCACAGAAATTTTAATAACCAGTTTAACCCCAAAGCCATCCTTAGGCTACATGTCATGGTTGGTGGTGGGGATATTTCCCTGCTTCCTCATTTTCGAAAGGGAGAGAATGAAATTTCTAAATCCCAGCCCTAGGAGAAGAGAAAGGGCCGGGAGCACTTCTGGACTTTCCTGGCCCCGCCTCACTCCTTCCCAAGTAAAGAGGAATGATGTCTCTGATTGGTGATGTGGGGAAGAAGGCTCAGAACTTGTCTTCGGTCCCTTTCCCTCTACTTTAGAGGGCCTGGTCTCAGGATGTTATGGGTTAAATTGTATCCCCCAGAAGAGATACGTCGAAGGCCTAACCTCCAGTATCTCAGAATGTAAACTGATTTGGAAACAGGGTCTTTAGAGAGGTAATCAAGTTAAAATGAGGTCACCAGTGTGGTTCTTCATCCAATATGACTGTTGTCTTTATAAAAAGGGGAAATTTAGACACAGAGACAGACACACATGGAAGGAGGACCATAGAAGAGATGGGGGAAAATACCACGTGACCATGAGGGCAAAGACAGGAATTATGCTGCACAAGCCAAGGAGCACCTGGGTCTACCAGCAACTGAAAGAAGCAAGGAAAAGCCCCTGTCCTACAGGTTTCCAAGGGAGCGTGGCCCTACCGGTACCTTGACCTCAGACTGCTAGTCCCCAGACCTGTGAAACACTATTTTCTGTTCTTAGTCACCTTGTTTGTGGCACAGTAAATTCTCAGTGATGTTGATAGGTTCCCAGAACTGAAGTTAAATGACATACAGTATAACAAAATCAAATTTACTAGAGGCTAATTGATACACACAAAAGTTAAATTCCTACTGCATCCCATCAACGTTATAAGGAAATGCCGTTGAATGAAAGATTATTCGAGGACACACTGTCCTTTGTTACAGTGCCTCTACCAAGTTGACACACAAGACAAGCGTTTTCTCTGCTCTACTGCAAATGACCTGCCCCTGCCAAGAAACCCCGCGTGTCTACCTCGGCTGTGTCTCAGAGGCCTGACGCAAACGGGGGTGAAGTGGGTGAGGCAGGGAGGCAGTGGGTCACATTAACAAACTCATTAGAGAGGCTCCTTCTCTAAATAGCTTTTATTGATAGCAAAGCCCATAGTTTGATCACTATCTTATTTCTCAGTTATTTCTGAATTTTAAGTAGGGAGAGAGGCCTGATGTTTTGACCTAAACTCCAAGTCCAGTCTAGACACATAGTTCAGGTATTAACTCATTTAACCTTTATAACAGCCCTATAAAGTTACGTCTGCGATTATGCCCACCTTGCAGATGAGAAGGCATGAGGAGGTCAAGTGACTCACCTGAGGGCAATGAACGCTGAGGCCTGGGGGCCAGAGTCTGTCCTTGCTGTCTCTGCAAAGGCTGCATTCCAAGAAGCAAGCCCTTAAATGGTGCTGTGAAAAGAAATCCCGTGGCCTAATGTATGAAGAGAAACCTGGGTTAAAAAGAGAAAGTAAACTTCTCTTTAATCCCTACTGATCTTTTCCGAGCCTTTCCAATGCCAAGGTGCTTTGTAACTCTGTCAGGACATGGGGTGCTGTGTTTGACCGAAGTGCAGTTTTCAGGGAGTATCTCTTGGGACTCATGTTCTTAGGAACACCAGTTTGCGAAACGTGGAGAGAATACTTTGGGTGGCAGGAACTCTTGTTTGAATGTAGTTATAGGATTTTTTATAATTTATATATGCCAATCAATGGCAATATAATTTATATATGCCAATCAATGGCAATATAATTTATATATGCTCAGAGGCTTCTTTATTTAAATTTTATAGAGTGATATGGGTATGCATAGGTAGGGCTGGGCCTTGCCATCCAGGGGCCAGGCTGACACATTCCCAAGCCATTGCAACATGAGATAATGGAATTATTGTAGCAGAACAAGGTAGGCCAAAGGTGAGGCTCCATCTCAGAGGGAGAAAGAAGTGATTTATGGAGGAGTTTGTGTTTGAGCAGGCCTTGAAGGGTAGGTGGAACTTCAGGCAGTCATTTTGAATTAACTACTTTTGGCCTAAATTCGTTCTACTCCAGTATAGGGTCAGAAATCCTGAAGACTCTAGAGATGGGTTAGGATCCTAGAGTTTGTATAGTGATATTATTTCTACACCTAAGCAGAAATCACAAATTGGTAGCCCTGAGGAAGGATATGACTCACAGACTTTTATCTGGCCAGCACAGTGTGGCTGTTATATATATATGATGAGATCTGTCCAGAAAGTACCCAGATATACTATGAAAGAGAGAGACATTTATTGAAGAAGATACAAGATACCAGAAATATTGTACATAGGACAATGATGCTTCACTCCCCTTCAAAGTAGGCACCTTGGGAACTGCACATAATTCTCCTAATTGCCATCAGCTGCCCCATCATATTGTACTGAACCTTATTGATGATCTGAAATCTCTTCTCTTTCAAAGGTGATTTTAGTTTTGGGGAAAGCCAGAAGTCACAGGGTGCCAAATCTGGGCCGTAGGGGGCTGAGTCACCTGGGTGATTTGATGTTTCACCAAAAATTTCTGCACAAGATGTGATGCATGAGTAGGCATGTTGTCGTGATGAAGCTGCCAATCACCAGTTTCCCAGAGCTGCGGCCTTCTGAACCATCTGAATAATTTCTGTGGAGGAATGTTCAAGCTTAAAGCAAAATTTGATGCAGATTCGTTGTTTTACTCACTCAGTCATTTTGAATGCGATGGCTACACAGTACACATGCTCACTCAATGGTGTCTACCACCCCCATTGACTAGTACAGTGAAGTCAGCATTGTTCACGCATCCACATTCCAGTCCACTCTCCTTGGCTGCCATGTTACATCGATGTTGTGCAGACTGTTCTCATTTTATCAACAATGGTTGGACTTTTTCCAGGGAGACTTTATATGTATATATGTACATATACATGTAGGTTTAATTTAATCCATGCACTCTTAGGTTCCACCATTATTCCCATTCTACTTACCTGTCTGATCCCTGATGGCATTTGAGTTTCCCTCTTCGAAGCTACTGTAACAATGTGACACAGCTAAATGATGTGGTAGCTCGCTCCCCTATGCACATTTCAGTACAATGGCGGACAGATCATGGAACACATCAGGGAGTTAGGTCGGTCCCTATGGCGAATACTTATGAAATAATCCTCTGGAAATGATTGGATGACTCGTCCCAAGGTAATTACCATGACCTCCCTCCAGAATGAATTCCCAGTGCAGGACAGCAGCATATATTTATGCACTAGTCCTGCCTATAGCATTCAAGTTCATTTTATAATGGATTACATTACATCAAACTCGGCAGATCTGTCATTCTCTTAAATATACTGGGAAAAAGGGAAGAATAAGATACCAAATAATTTTAAATGTAATCTTTAAAAATCATTAGATAATGATCTGCAAACCAGCTAAGTCATTCTCCTTAAGGGCTTTTTTTTATTGTTTGCTTTGAAATCTTCCACAGTTTTAGTTGTTTTCCTGTACTAATATGGTTGTCTCATCAATGTTCAGAAAATAAACACTGTATGTTTACTTTCAAAGTATGTTTACAAAATACCGTTATTGTTAGAGGCACTTGAATACAATAAAACTCATCCCTACCTACACAACTCTAGAGGTGTGGAGTAGAGGTGTGGCCACAAGGACTATTCTGTGCCTCTTTATAATTATGGTGACACAGGGTCTGGACCAAGATACCAACAAAAAGCTTTTGTAAGCCTCTTCTCACCTTTTCTAAAGGAGTGCAGAGATAGGAAGCACTCTCTTTACTCCCCGGATTGAATTCACGCCTCGCCGCTCTAAGCTGTGCTGCAAATACTACTGTTTCTTCTTTCCTCTTTGCGCAAGCATTTTTCTAAACACGGAGAAGACACTGTGATTCTGAGAGATCACAGGCTTCTGAAGAGCAGGGCCACCGAACTGCCCTAACTGTACCTTCCCAGCTTCCCCTCTGGGCCGTCCTCCCTTTGAAAGGGCAGCTGATGGTAAGACCTGGGCAGAGCAGTCGGCCAGCCAGAGCGCTGCTCACAGGGAAGTGCAACCTCCTTCTGTCCTTGCAGAATCCTGTCTGTGCCTTCCTCTCTCAGGGTTGGACCCTGCTCTCCTGTGCTCAGGCTGCTGCAGAGGAGCCATGCATTTAAATGCTTATCAGTGAATGGGGTTATGAGTTGGAAAGGGTGGGGCAGTAAATTGTACTTTTTATTATAACCCAGCATGATTTAATTTTGCTAACTAGGCATTACTACTTTAATTTTTAAAAATACTTAAATAACCCCTTGAATGTTTGGGCTGCTGCCCCTCCCTGCAGGCAGATTTCCTGAAAGAGCTGCCCACACTTCCTGGCTCCTGTTTTTCATTTCCTGTACAATATATTTAAACAAGGAATAATGTGTAACTGACTTTTATCCAATATAACTTTTACTTTTTAATTTTTTTAAGATTTTATATATTTTTAGAGAGAGAGGGGAAGGGAGGGAGAAAGAGAGGGACAGAAACATGTGAAAGAGAAACATCAACCAGTTGCCTCTTGCACATGCCTGGACCAGAGACCTGTGCCCTGACCGGGAATTGAACCAGCGATTTTCCGGTTTGCAGGCCGACCTTCAGCCAACTGAGCCACACCGGTCAGGGCTCCAGCATAATTTTTAAATGTTCAACTAGTACTAAAACGCTTTAGTAAAACCTAATACTCCCCTTCTCAGTCTACAATCCTGCACCCCTCACCCCACTCCTAGTGGGAAACACTTCCAATTTTTATACTGTGTCTACTGATAATTACTTACATGTTTTAAAATTATAGGATTGTACTGCTATTTCTTGATCTATTTTAAATATTTTCTATGCACCTCCTGTTACCAAATGTAAAGTATATAACCATACACACACCACACAACTTCCCTTTCCTTCTTCATCCTTTCAATACAGCTGGGGGGGGCATAAAAACTAGTCTTTCTTCTCATCTTTCTAAGTTCTTCCACTGGGCTAATAATCCAATTAACAGACAGATCACCAAGAGAAAATGTCCAAAATTTATTATGGATGTGCATGTGGGGTTCTACAGAATATGAGACGCAAAGAGGCACTGGGCAGTTGAGGCTTATGTGCCAATTCTGGACGAAGGAGAGGGAGGCAGGGCAGGAGTCTGGGGTTTGAAAGGGAAGGGAGGGCATATACGGGTAGATGAGAAAGCAAATGTGGTAAACCAGTTTTTGCCTGGGCCACCCAGAAGCAGTGGAACACGGGGGAGCCCAGGATTTGCTAGATTTCTCCCTGTCTGCCGCACTTTGATTATATGATGATGCAAGGGTGAGGCTCCCTTCTTTTAGCCAGGTTTTTTCTATCTGAATGTCGTTAGACAGGTAAGGTGGAAAGGGTCAAAGATTCCTTCTGAGTCTTCTGTTTCTTAATAACCAGCTTAAAATCAATATCACAAAAGGCATATTTTGGGGGTGGCAAAACTTTGGTCCCCTTCATAGCCTGGTTCTAATTTGTGGCTAAGTCAGCAGTCACTTACATTACTATGACCAGTGGATATTCACTGTTCAACCCAAGTTGCACATTAGGAATATTTTCTTGTCATACAACATTTTGTTTTTCCTGGAATTGAAACTGCCTTTGCTTGGCTTCCCATGTGTCTATCACTTATTTTTTTTCTACATGTTTCATAGATCTGCTGAACCTTTGCCAATAATTTTTCCCAAACACTGGAAGACATCAGCTCTCTTCTCTTCCAGGCAGGAGAGGCTGGTTGCCCTCTAGAGAGGCCCGGCAACGGCTGTTTCATTGCTATGCTCCTCTGCTGGATCCCCTTGTACTAACCAGGAGGGGCTAACTGCCGTTGTAAACACATCCCCAAATGTCTAAAAAGGCGCACTGTCGAGGTCTCTTTCTTGCCCTACCCCACCCACAAATTCGTAAGTTGAAACTCTAACTCCAATGTAACTGGATTAAGGGAAGGGCTTTAGGAGGTAATTAAGACTAAATGAGGTCATAAGGGTGGTTCCTAATGCAATAGGATTGGTGGCCTTAGAAGTAGAGGAAGAGAGAAAGAGCTATCTCTCTCCATCACTAGAGGACACCACAAAAGGCAGCTGTCTGCAAGTCAGGAAGAAGGCTCTCACCAGACCTCGTACCTTTCAGCACCTTGACCTTACACTTCCCAGCCTTCAGACTGTGAGAAATAAATGTCTGGTATTTCGTCTATGGTATTTTGTTATAGCAGCCTGAGCAGACTAAGACGGCACCTTTTTTATTGGTTCAATCTGACTATATCAATATCTGTCAGTCTTTTCTCACGCGTAATTTAGATTCTCCGGGGAAGTCTTCTCCAATCTACTATCCAATCTTTTGAAATAATTGCAGGAGTCCAGCAAGGAAGAGAGTCTAAGAACTATAATTAAGTATGAAAATTTTTACTTAATCCTCACATTTCTGACTCCACATCTCATCCTATCCTTGTGCCAGACCCAGTGCCCAAAAGTCAAGAATTTCTCTCTCTCTAGAGACTAAAACTCCACAGGCAGTTTGGAGGTACACAGAGATGTCGTCCTCTGGCTGGGTCATGTAAGGAAGGGGTCTGTCAGCTCAATCATTCTATAAAACTGCTCAAACATCATTCCCGTTTCATCCAGGCACATCACCTACACATTTGGCAATACCTCCTGAATCCAAATGCAGATCTTCTGCAAACTGACTTGTTCCTCATCAAAATCCCTCAACCCTGCACTGTCCCCAGGTGCAGAGGATCCCCTTGCCCTGTAAATTAAGTCTGTTTCTACTTCTGCTCTCCATCTTCCAAAAATGTATTGATGTGGCTTATCTGCTGCTGCCTCCTTTTCTATTAGTGTTGACCTCATGAGTTGTTATCTCTTGTTATTCCTTTATTCTTATTTAGTGAAGGTATATTGTAAGAGCAGACCCAGAATATCCTCAAGCCATTTTGGCAAACTCCACCTCAGTTCTCATCTCCCCAGAAACTATTTTTACCAAGGTTGGCAAAGATCCCCATTGTTGTCAATGTAATGGAAGTTTTTCTACCCTCTCCAAGCATCTCCTGGTTTTCACCTACACTATTGGCTCTAATTCTGAGTCCTTTATTGGTTTCTCCACATCTACATAATGTTGAAATGTTGGCATTTCCCAGGTCTTAATATTGGAACTTCTCTTTTCTAGTCATTTTTTTTCCCTTGGTATTTTCATCTATTCTCATAGCTTTAATTACTATCTACTCCCAGATTAATATTTCTAGACCTCACCTCTCCTCTGAGCTTTAGACTTATCTATTCAACCATCTATTTGACATCTCTTAGACACTGGATAATTATTCTTACTCATTCAGCCAATATTTGTTGGGTCTTTACTACGTGCCATGAAATATTCTTGGTTCTAGGGGTATATTAATATCAAATCTCTCTCCTTCATGATGCTGATATTCCCATGAAGGAGCTAGAGATTAACAATTGACTATAAAGAGTCATAGTATAATGGAAGGTGGTGTGCTACAAAACAGAAAAGAAAGGAAAGGAAAGGAAAGGAAAGGAAAGGAAAGGAAAGGAAAGGAAAGGAAAGGAAAGGAAAGGAAAAGAAAAGAAAAAAAAGAAAAGAAAAGTGAGGGCAGAAATGGAAGAGCAGTTATGATTTCTAAGCAGGTTAGCACAATCTCATTGAGATGCTGAAATCCGGGCAAAGGTTTGAAGGAGATGAAGTCAGGAAGCTATCTACGATATCTGTAGAAAGAACGTTCTAAGAAAAAAGAAGAGACACTACAAGGGTCCTGAGGTGGAAGTGTACCTCACATGTTCAAGGGACAGCAGGGAGGCCAGTACAGCTGGAGTAGAATGAGCAAGGAGGTGTGTAGAAAAAGGTGACGACTTTGGTGGGCTTTTCCTCGGAGTTAAATGTGGAGTTGTAAGCGGGTGCAGCCAGCACTCCCTCCCCAAAGCAGGATTTGTAATGGGGTCCAGAACTCAGGGTTTCCAGGAAGTACTAAAAATATAGGATGTCCTCATCCCACAAGTCTGAACTGAAGGATGGGACACATGGAGCAAGGCCATTGAGAACTGTTTTGCATAGCAACAGCTTTGCAGCTAACCTCTAGCAGTCATTTAACATATCTATATCTTTTGACCAGTTTCATGAATATGTTAAATAGCTGTGGCCCTGCTTTGAGCCAGAGAGATGAGAGTGACTTCTACCCAGGATGTAACTGGGAGGCAACTCCCCCTGGTTACAGAGCCTGCATAAGAGCTTGGAGATGATTGGCTCCATGCCAGGGGCCATGCCTGCCCACACTTACTATGGCAGCTCAGAAAAGCTGGAAAACTACAGGAATGCTGGCAGGTGTGGCCGATTGTGGGAAGAATCGGAATGGGACTGAAGAGGAAGATTGGTGCTGGGATTTAAACTCAGGCTGGGCAGCCATGACAAGAAGAACCACGTGGCTTTGGGTTGCCCTTTGTCACACAGCTTAGGAAGCTGGAAAGCGAGATGCAGCAGCGATGCAGAGCTCTCTCTCTCTCAGCAGTTTGGAAGAATGCAGGAGAGATGCTGCGGGAAGGAAAGGGTGAAAGGACTCTCATTGGTGGGCCATGAGAAGGTGCCATGCCATTTTGGATTAAGAACTGGAGATCCCGGTGACACAGCTGATGGTGCTGGGAACTGAGGAAGGTCTGCCAGCTGAGCTCGGATTACTGGGAAGAACCGGGGGCTACCTGAGCCCCAGACCTCTATTTCTTTTCCTGAGAGATACGGTACTCCAGACCAGGCAAAGGGCAGGGGAGAGAGGATTATATGTTTGTGGGTATTTAAAGGGACTTTGGGATTTTAATGAAGACATTAAGTCTGTGTAACTTTTGAATAAATAATCCCTTTCCTTTTCACCAATCTCTGACATGGTGAGCTATAATTCCCTGGTGGTGGGCAAGGTGAACCGAGTACAGGGGGACCCCAGGAGAAGGGGTGGTCCATTTGGTAACATTGTGCAACCCTTTTGCCGGTGGCCAATCAAGGAAAATCATGGGAGACCACATGAGCAGTAGCTTTAAAGTAATACAACCACTTGTACATGTACAATAAAAGCCTGCCAAAACTAACCAGGAAGGATCCACCCTATAAAAATAGAATCCCTCCAGCCCATGAGGTCAATCTCTGCTTAGAGTTAGCCTGCTCCCATGTTCTCTGCTATAGACTCTGGGTGTCCGTTCAGTTCTTTGTCCCGACCACCAAGAACCTGGTTACCTGTGCCCACCTGTGACAGTGTCATTGGAGGACTTTGAGTTATAATTGGAAAGGATCCTTTTGCTGTAGCATAGTGAATAGATACCATAATGCATGGGTAAAACAAGGGAGACCAGGTGGGACCCTAGTGCAGACATTTCAAACTTAACATGTACAAAATTGAATTTTTTAGAATTTTCCCCTTAATCTATTCTTCCCCAGGGATTTCCCTATTTCAAAAATTGGCTCCACACAAAAGCTAGGTCAGAGATCTATGAGTTTCCTTCTTTTCTATCTCCTGCTTCTCCCTAAATCCACTAACAAATCCCATCCCTAATCTGTGAGTTCCTCCCCATCTCCAAGCTATCATTCCTGGTCAACAACTGTTGTCTCTTTTCCCTGACAAAAGACAGCAGCCAAGTCAAAGAAGCTTCTGGCATTTGTGACAATTATTGGGGCTCCTACACAAGAGCTACCAAAGCTACAAGGACATATCTTCTGGTGACTGGGGGAGTGCTCCTCACTCACTTAGAGATCCTTTTCCATCATACTCCCCAAGTCGCCATCCTTCACCTATCTTCCAAAAAGTAAAGGATTTTCTGTTAATTATTCAAATTTCTTCCATTTTATAAGAAGGAAAAAATGTCAACATGACCTTTTAAAACAATTCATTGTGGAAGAAACCACAAGAACACCACAGAAATCAGAAGAAACAGCAATAAAATTTTCCATGTGGGGAAGGGAGAAAAACACAATTCTGAAAGTGATCCTTTGCTTTTTTCTCTCTGCCACCCAAGTTCTGTTTGTACTTGACAAAGCCAAACGAAACTTTTTTTGCCTTGTTTGGAACTGCAAGGATTTTTCCATTCTTCTTTTTCCCCCAGACCATAGCAGTTTTCTTCTACTGTAGCTGGTTTTGTTCAGCTTTTCACCATAATCCCATTGGATTTCTCTCCCCGTTTTCTCTAGAGAATGTGATTTGAGTACATATTTCAGTTCCAAAAAGGAAAATTTAGTTGAATCTTTTTTTATCTCTGATTACTACTCAGTGAAGTTGGAATGCTCCCAGATTAAAAAAAAAAAAATGATTCTAACATGTATTCATTTGGCAGGAAGTATGCACCCATCCTTCTTGTGTAGTGTGGAAGAGTTCATGGGAGGCGGTCTGAAGGCTGAACAAATTGCCTTATTAAATGGCGATCGCAATTTGCTTTACTTTATTGACTGTAGTATTTGTTTCCTTAACCCCTTTGCAATTTGAAGCATTTTTGCTCATGCAAGGGAAGGTCAGTACAGTGGGTAAATGCACGGTTCTGAAGCCAGCTGCTTAGGTTGAAATCCTAGCCTGGCTACTTCTTAGCTGTGTGACCAAGAGCAGGTCACTTAAACTTTATCTCTCTCAGTTTTCCCATCCTTTTGCTATAAGATTAAGATATGCCCAGCACATTCTAAGTGCAATATAAGTGCTAGCTCCATCTAAGGACTACGTATGCAAGTGTTGCTGGAGATCAAAGGAGAGGCAAGACTGACACCATCTTGTCCTATGGAGTGTTCTAGCTGTAGGACATAAGCAAATGACTTAACATAAGCCTTGGTTTAATTATTTGTAATCAAGTGTCTCTCTCACAGGATCCTGATGAGAATCACATGATAAGACGAGGAAAATGCTTAAACAAGACATGGTGACTATTACGTATTCAATGTGAACTAGTATTGCCCAGAAAGACAAGAAGATAATAAAACAGACTAAGAGATGTACCAACTTATGCTCGGAGAAGTTTAAGGTGCTGTAGGACCACCCACGAGGCTATCTAAATTGAGTCTTGTTAACTAAGGAAGAGCTAGCCAGAAAAAGAAGGAGAAGTGAATTCCCAGAAGAGGAAATCAGAGAGCTTCACTCGTTTAAACAAACCAGATGTTTAATGTAGTGAAGAATGGGAGCTGGAAGCGGCAAAATTTAAGAACAGAGGGGTAGGCAGAAACTAAGTTATAATAGACCTTTTTAGCTATACTTTTACATGGAATTTTACTTGATTGTGAGAGATGGGAGAAACAGGAAGCCATGTAATGGGCTTCAGTAGGGGAATGGTAAAACCAGAATGGCATTTTAGAAAGAGCCCGCTGGCTGCAGGACATGGATGGGCATGGAGGGGGCCACGGCTGGAGGCAGGGCTCCTTTGAGGGAACTGCTGCCCGTTCTAGGTTCTAAATGAGGGCTGCAAGGTGGTGACCTGGACAGAGCTGTGACAATGGGATGGGGAGACCTGGCGTCCTTCCCCAGTTCTGCTGCTTTGGTGAGTGCTGCGGGTGTTCGCTTTGGCTTCTTTCTTCCCATGCAGATGCCAAGGTGACCATTTCTTTGGCTCCCCTCTTCTCACCTATAGCAGCAAGGGGTATTATTTTTCCTTCCGAAACTTCCCCAAACATCCTGCCCTGTAGCTGGAGGAGAGTTCACCAGTGCTTGCTGGTTTGATGGCTTATTGCCTCCCTTGAAGAGAACAATTCTTAATTCAATATTGCTCGGGGCTTGTACCATTTGTTTGACATGCTGCCATCTGGAGCTGCCCCAGATGTGCCACATGACCCAGTGCCTCTGAGATGACAAGGATGGCGGTTTCCACCCAGAAGGTTAATATTTACCTCACTGGGAGAAGGAATATAAGTACTTCTTCATAAAATAATGAGTTTCAAGCTTCACCACCTGACCATACTTGACACAACTATTCTTTGGAAAGGACGAGGCTGCTGGGCAGTGGGGAGGGTATCCGTAAACTCTCCTGGGAGCCCAACCACCCTCACCCCCTGTTACCACCAGACCTCAGTGGGACCCATAATCCGAGGTAGGGTTGTGGGTTGTGATAAAATAGATGAGCAATAAGTATCTTCTTCAAATAAAAAAGAAATACCATTTTAGAACTCATTGGCCTCTCTGTTTTCCTCTTAAATCCTTACGATATTTGGGCTGTAGGGAGTTTTATGGAGCTTTCTGTTGTCGTTTTTGCTCAACAGAAGCCCTGATCAAAGTAGCCTCAAGCAACATTATAAGTAAACGAGGTGAATTTAGACAACATTTTCCACCTTTCCCTACTCTGCCTTCCCAGCCTCCAACACCTTCATCTAATACTCTCTTGAAAGCAGGAAAATGAATGAACTAACTCACAATCAGACTTTCGTGTGAGTCTGTTAGGGCAAAGTGGGCCCAGTCCCACGGAGGCAAAGGTGACCTCAGAGGGCCTGAGAAATTTTCTGAAAAACGTGAACTTAGGGTCATGAAAATAACAGGAAGAAGCACAAGTCAGAACTGGTTCAGTTGAGGTCTGTGTCCAATCCGCGAGCCGCTAAGTCTTCCTCTCCTGCTCCCCTCCGGCCGTGCCCTGTGCCACTTCACAGCGTCCTGACTTCGGATCTTTAACTGCCACTATGGGAGCAAGTCTCAACCCCACCGTACTTATGCAAAAATCTCTTGGCCAGAATTGGCCAAAAAGCTCTTAGACCTGTGCCAACCCCAAAATAATAAACGTATAAATCTCTGTCTTGGAAAACAGGGGCCTCAAACCTACACTTCAAGTTCACAAAGACTTCAGTCTCTAACCCTTTTCTCAGTCTCAGCCCTTCCTAGCTTTAGGCCGCCCCCTCGAACCTGACCTGAATTCCAGTCCCTCATTCACTGAACTCAATTTACGAGGTTTCTACTTCATGCTAGACGCTGTCCTAGACCAGTCATTCTCATTCTTGGTTGTAGACACTGGAATCATTCAGAGACCTTTAAGAAATACTGTGCCTGGGACCCGTCTGGAGGTTCCAATTTAATTGGCTTATGGTGCAGTTTAGGCCTCAGGAGTTTCTGAAGCTCTCAGGGGTCATTCTAATCCACGGATAAAGGTAAGGGTCGCTGCTACAGATACTGGAGATAACAGCAATGAACAAGACAAATAAGGCAGGGCTTGTATTAGAATAAGTCTAGCTTCTATTCCCCCTCTGAACTCCCTTGCCAGCTGGTCCTTCTACTCTGCTTGCTCTTCCAGGCCTTGGTTCTGGATGAAACCACTGTCCCTGCTCAAGCACCCAGGTATCCTGGCACAGTGTATCAAACGTGTAACTCTGCTGATTAGTTCCCTTATAAATGCATGAGCTTCATTCTTAGTGTGATTCTCATCCCTGACAAATTTTTACTTATCTCTGGCCAGCTTCCTTTCTCATTTCTAATAGCAGATATTTCAAGTCTTTATCTCTCTTAATACTCTCCATCACACTCTCACTCTCAGCCGATGACTCAGCCTCTTATGTAACGAAGAAAAGAGTAGTTATGGCAGTGAACTGTCATGCACCCCTCCTTTCAAACTTAACATTAAATATCTTTTCTCCCTCATATCTTTCATTTCTCTTTGTGGCCAGATCCTTTTCTCCTCTCTACACATGTGCTCAAACGTCTGCCTATTAAAATCCCTTCGAATTGTCTATTCTCTCTCTCCTTTCTTTCACTGACATATATTTTGAAAGAATTCTCTACGCTTGCAGCCTCCACCCCCATTTCTCTACACACTGCTCCTGAATTTCAATTTGACTTCCACGGCCATCACTCTGCAGCTGTGCTTTCCAAACTTTTTCATGTCATGGCAACCAAAGAAAATTATTATATTTATTTGGCACCCTGAGACAGCGATCAAGGTCACTCTAATCCCTCCTGACATGTCAGGAATTTGAGCAGCTTATTCTTCAGCTCACGTGCAATATTCATGGCTCACCAGCCTACCTTGGCATACCAGGTGGGAAGCTCTGCTCTGCTGAAACTGCTCTGGTGAAGGATACACCAGTGACTTCACCGACAAATGCAATGTTTGCTTCTCTGTCCACGTCCATTCTATAGCAGAGTTTATTGATCATGGGGATTCTTCAAATGACAGTAGTTTGTTCAATATAATGCACAATTGGCAGCCAGGAAGTATGTGGAGAGAAGAGCAGGCTACCTGTCTTTCATTGTCTGCTTGATTAAAGCCCAGTTGTTTAAGAGAACTCTGCCAGCAGTAGGCAATGCTTGGGCTCCAGGGTCAGAATATGTGGCCAGAGAAGGTCATTTGCTATAGTCAAAAGACACCAGAGTCTTAATTGACTAAACAATCAGTAAATTGTGGTAGTCAAGAATGATTTTGTGTATTAGTGTACCCCTAGAATGTTTTCACAAATTAATTCTAATTAAGATCCTAGGCACAGATTACTTTTTCTTAGGACAGGCCATTTAGAGAGTCTCTGCATTACAGACCTTAGGGTGATTTTGTCCTGTGTGTGGTTGAACTTGGGGTTGTCCAGGGCAAACCTGTGTGACTGTTTGCCTTACTTCATACTGGCCTCTCTTTTTCTCCTGGTTGGCCCTTACTATGAAGATAAGGTTTGGTCTGACAAAACAGTGTTTTTTTTTCTCACCGAAATAAGAGGGGATGCAATGTTAACACCTTGGCTACACCTAAGCTGTGCGGTAGGTTGGAAACGGCTTGAGAGAGTGACTAATTAAGCTAAATTTTGAGGTCACTGGTCTCTTGAATTTGTCCTACTATCATGATTTCCAAATGGGCTGTGTGGATGCTGGAGTTCACATCCTTAGAAAAACCTTATCAGAAACCCACCTGTAATGGACCCTCAAAACTCTACGGGGAGCTGGGCTGGTTATTCTCCCTTTGCCGTTCCAGACACATTTGGCTGCCCCTTTTCCACAATGCTAACTCCTCCTATCTGGCCCTGGAAACATCTTTTCTTTTCTTTTCCCTTCCCCCTCCAGGCCCCCTCCATGTCCACATGGCTTCCCAGGGTCCCTGGGTGCTTTATCTTTCTTTAGTCAAACTCTTTCGGGGAGCGCCCTTCTAGGTGCTGGATGGGATGCTGCCCTATTCATGAATCACTTCATAAAGCCAATTAAATCTTTAACAACAACAAACTCTTGGGTATGCCATCTCTTTCCTGTTACAACCTTGTCTATATAAGTGAATGTATAGCCATATGCTTACAGTTTAGCATTTTGGTAAATATCATTACTATTATTATTCTATGCTTATATCTCTTAACCTTTTCTATTTCTTTAGTTGTCTACAACTTAAATTATCTAGCATGTTTCAAAGGGTGTTACTTTAAGAATGAAGGGACAGTGGGAATGAAGAAGGTAGCCTGGTGACAGGATTCTAAGCAGATTGGCACATTGTTCATTAGTTGGGTTAAAACCCCTTAAAAATAAATGTAAAATAAGCACATAAGTTTTAAGTTAATTCCGGGTGAAATATGATCACATTATGAGGGTGTAATGGTAATGTGTTTATTTGCCCAGCTGTATTGAGAATACCTTGAAATCAGGGATATGCACTACACCTTTTGTCTCCCTTACAAAATTCAGCAAAAAGTAGGTAGCAGATAAAGTTTATTGGATACATGGGTGAAAAATGGGTGAAAAAATACAATTGATCAAATTTATTTATTGAGTAACAACAGGTTGCTAAGTGGAGAAACATAGATTATATACAATAAAAATAAATTCTTTTCTTCAACTTCAATTAGAAGAAAAGTAAATCTAAGAAATGAAACTAAACCAGAGGACGAGAGGGTTAAAAGGACAGGATTAATTTATAAGAACTGAATAAAAAAGGGCAAGGACAAGAGAATGAAGAATGCCAGGTTGGGGGTGTGTGTGTTGGGGGGGATGATGTCAAGAAATTAAATAGAAATTTAATTTGAAAACACACCTGAGATTAGAAGGGATGAAAAAGCTGAGAAGTCAAAGATTTTCACCTGTTACTACTTATGTTCTATGTATCTTCATCCCTGACTATATTTAACTACTAGGCAGCTGTAAAGACGATTGACATAGTATTTATTATGTGTTTGATGTCATCGTGCGATTATTACTTCCCCTTCATTATAGAAAGGGCTTAGATCAACAGACAGACTCTGTACCTTCCCCATTAGACGTTTTTGTTTGAACTAACCGCTGAAAAGTCACGGCTGCATAAAGTAAGCATGTTCTCCTACAACATCATCTTCTTCACATTTTAAATTGGGGGGGGGGGAGTCTGTTTTAATTTGCAGTGCAAGCCCTATCCCTTTAAAGAAGGGCCAGTTGGAGTAGGTGACACAGTCATCTACAGCGCCCCAATGAACTGTGTGGGGGAGCACACGTGTGCATGCACATTCGATTTGCAATAGAACCGGGGGAATCAGCTGGGGAGGAAGCCAACGAAAAAAACGAGTGCAGTCTGGGAGACCAGCAGCCTGCCCAGCTGTGTCCCACAGGGAGTCAGTGTCCTGGTGTGGACACCAGTCTGTGAACTCTGTCCTTCAGTTTGCTTTAGTAGGCTTAAAATTCAACTGAGCTAGAAAAGCAAGGTGACTGGCCTTCTACACGTTGACTCACAAGAATTAGTCACAGAAGACTTTAAACACCAGGATATAGCTGTGAAGTTCATTCGTGAATTCCGTTTCTCTAGAATAGATTCCATGCGAGACCAGTGACTAACCAGGAAGGAAGGAGGCTGGGAGTGGGATGGTGGGGAATGACCCTCTCTGTTGAGAAGGGTCCTCAGTCTCTCTGGTGAGGCTGTTTAAAGCTACTTAAGTCCCCTCTGTCCTCTCCACCCACGCCCTTCTTACCCAGCTCGAGACAGCCTTGAAATTCTGCTCGCCTTTTCCAAAATGTCATGGTCCCTTGACTAAAATTATGGCTAATATTTCTTCAGGAAGGGTGTAATTGGCTCAACTCTAATTTTTTAACAAAGGTAGAGAATCATTGCCTTTTCCAAATTTTTCTCAATATAAGAATCATCTCAGCCATTTATTTACTTTAAGTGGTGTCTGGACTTCCTCCCCTAAAGATCCGTGTGAGTCTCACATGATGGTGATTCTTATAAATCCGGCAAGTCTGAGCAATGCCGCTCCAGGCTACTCTATCTAGACACTAAGTCATTGTTGCCATGCAGGCCTCCTTGTCACTGCTGCTGAATATTCCAAGTTACTTGTTCCCACTGCCCCCCAGGAGACTCTCAGAACTTTTATCTGCCATTTCTCATGCGGCCCCAAAACTTAACCCTCTATGCTGGAAGCAAAGGTCATACGGTAAAACCAAAGCCAGTCAAGCATATACCCAGAACCCTAGGGGTTAAACCAACCCTTCCTTCTGGTTCAGGTGCTGCATTTCAACCAACCAGATCCCCCACCCAGAGTGATGGATATTTGGTACTGTTCTCTCTAGCTCGGTCAGTTTACTCCCTTCCCGCTTCCACCCCACCACAGCTGTATACTCTCCTAACAGACCCGTGGCTTCCTCTCTTGGTCAGCAATGGTTAGTGTTCTTTTGGATCCTGAAGAAAAAGGCAGGAGCAGGGATCCTCATGGTTGTTTGGCCTCTGAATGGAACAGCTGATATAAAATGAGACCATGTGTGCTAAGATTCACCTCCTTTTTGACATATCTCCTGAACTATATTATGCTAAAAAAATATATGTCTCCATTCCAGCCTTACACAAGACCACTTTCTACTTCTCTGGCTTTAGGAAAGGGTCAAGCTATCAGCTCCAGAAAAGGCAGGGGGTGTGGACTTAGGAAGAAAACCTCCCCTACTCTGCTCACATGCCTGCTCCATCCCCATATGCTTATTTCCATAATACTCTGTCATTGATCTCCTCTGATCTCCCTGACTCTGCCCAATACCCTCTACTTCATGATCACAAACTCTCCAATAGGCTCAATCATTTCTTGGAATATTCCCTGTATTTTTTGGCCCTGACTGAAATCTGGGAATACACTTTCTCTGCAGCCTGCAAAGGGTATTGGATTATCTTCTCACACTTGATGTAACTTGGAGTTCAAAGGGAAAGTCTGTGTCCCTTTGATGTCTAGAGATACTTCAGAACTGAGGTTATGCCAGGCTTTAGTGAGATGCCCCACTCCTTTGAGGCATTCACGTCTTCTATACCATCTTCTTCCTCTCCTCACCAAAGCATATTATTAATTTTTGGCTCCTTATTTACAGTCTTCTCTATATCGTGTCTGACCATTATTCTGGGTAACTTCAGCATCCATGAGAATTACTCTTTTAATGCCCTGAACTCTGAAGTGACCTCTTTCTCTTCTTCCGTCCACCTCACTTATCCACTCACAGCCACGTCCCGGGGCCCTGCTGTTGCCTCAAACTGCTCAGGTAAACACTTCATAAATCTTACCAGTTGATCTCTTATTCTTCCCAATCCTCCCCAGTATCCCTGTTTTGCAGGTTCTGCCACATCTCCAGGTCTCTAGGCATTGATCTTTTTACTTTTCTTTTATTGATTGGTTCCCTCCTCTCTCCTCTCCCTGACCATTTTTTATTTCTCAGTCCATTGTTTTATTGACACTATCCCAGACTCCCTCCCTCCTTTGCCTGTGTCTCCCATCCACCCCTCCATTCTCTGTGCCATGCCTAAGTGGCTGAGTGCTGCTGGCGAAAGACACTGTGGCCCCGAATTCAATTCAGTCTTCAATGCCATGTGTCAAATTTATGAAGTTTCTCTAGTCAGTTCATGTTCTTACTCTCCAGCGAGGGCACTTCAAATGGTTCCTGTTCTTTTCAGAGCCTTTCACCTGTTCCACTTCTTTATTCTCAGTTGATAATGTTCCTTTGTGGTCAGCAGAATAGGCCCCCAAAGATCTCCACACCCTAATCCCTGGAACCTATGAATATATTACATTACAAAAGGATTTTGTAAGACAAAGTGGATTACCCATCCAGGTGGGACCAATTTAATCACATGCACCATTAAAAACAGAACTTTCTCCAGCTGAGGCAGAGGAAGTCTGAGAGACTCCATGTGAGAATATACTGTTGCTGGCTCTGGGACAGACCCCTCTACCTGCTAAGGGTGGCCCACAGCTGACAGTCAGCAGGGAAGTAGAGACCTTGGTTCTGCTGCTAATGGGAAGTAGATTCTGCTAACAACCTGAATGAGTTTGGAGTCCTGCTAGAGCCTGCTGCTAAGAGTCTCACTAGCCGACATGCCAATTTCAGCCTTGTGAAAGCTGGAGCTGCGAAACCAGCAGAGAAGCCTGCAGGACTTCTTCCCTACAGACCTGTGAGATAATACATTTGTGTTGGGCACAAGTAAGTTTTTGGTCATTTGTTATAGCAGCAATTGAAAACTAATACATGCCTTGTAACTCACAGGAAAACAGAAGCATCAGAAGGAGTGATTTCAACTTTCTGTAAGCAGTCTGCAAACATTACTGATCACTCCCGTGCTTTTCTTTTTCTCCTCTTCCCCCGTGTTTTACTGGAGGAGCTGTTCCTTCTCATTTCTCAGGCTATTTTTTCCATCTGTGTTCTGGATGCCATCTTCTCCTGACTTCCCCTGAACTGTCACTTTTAATTATCCTCCCCACCGTCTGTCTCATCTCCTTTACTGCTTCCTTTCCATCGGCATTCCATTGTAGAACGTTTTCATCACTACAATACCTGGTACCCATTAGCACTCACTCCTCATTTCCCATCAACCCAAATTGTATTTTGTGAATTTACTGTGGTACTACTTTAGCACCCCTTATAGATCAGCACTTCAGGAAGCCAATTCAATGGCCTCCTGCTGGGCTCTCCTTTAGCCCACTCCATCAGGATCCTGCTCTACCATAGCTTACCCACACTCCCTCTGATTATGGTCAACAAAGACCTCCATGCAGCCAGATTCAATGAACTTTTTCAGTCTTTATTTTACTTGCTCTCTCAGGAGCATTTGATATAAATGACCATTCCACCTTTCTCAAACCTCCTTTTTTCTTGGTTTCTTTGATACTACATTATCCTGGTTTTCTTCCTCTCTCTCTAGTTTTGTGTGTTCATATCTTCATTGTTCTCCTTTATCAAGCCTATAGTGTTGGGCTCTCTCTTGGATCTCTCCTTTGCTCACTTTGTACTCTTCCCAGGCCACCTCGTTTTTTTTCTTATGGCTTCCTTGTTATCTACCTATTGACTATTCCCAAATTCATATCACTAAGTTCCAGGCTGACAACAGCAGCACTTAGATTTCCACATCTCAGACTCACCACGTTTAAAACTCATCTTCTTCCTCCACAAACCTGCTCCTGTCTTGGCATTCTCTGTATTGCTTAGTAAAAGGCACCACCATCTACCCAAGTGCACACGTAAACAAACAAAAAAAGCAGGAGTTATTTTGGCTCCATTCCCATATCTAATTGATCTGTAGATTCTGTCCATTGTACTTGAAATCCACTCTGCTTCCTACATGTCCATCACCACTCCCCTAACCGACACCACTGCCATCTTGCACCTGGACTGCTACAAAACTACCTATTGCTCTCCCTACAGGCCCCTCGCCCCCCAGCCATCTTGCTCCAGTCCGGAAGTATGGACAATAATATTAATAAAACGTGGCACATGGTACCTTTCATTTACTTTTCCTAGTACCCCAAATACTTTTATTTAATCAGAACATTGTATACATAATAGAGTAGTACTAACTATAAAAAAGAGGTAGTCCAAAATTTTCCATTAATAAAAAACTGTAAAAATATTATATCAAACTGCTCCCAAAATATAATTGGACTACCAGATTGCAGATCATGTTCAATATACACACAGATGCAGAAGCAGGAGCCACTAATACAATAATTGTGAGAAAAGAGCACATTATACAGTGCTAAGTTTTAAAAAATCAGAATACAAATCATACGTATGATGTCAAAATTATCTTAAAGAATAGAAATCTAAAGAATGCAGATCAGACAACAAAACGTTAACAATGGTTTTATTTTTTTCTTTATTTTCCACTTGCTCTATAATATGGCAATATTACCTTATATTTTTGATAGAGTTTAAAATGAATGTTTTTAAAACTAAAAAAGTAAGATTATGGTTACATCAGTGTAGATGATACAATTTAAGGAGTGGTGGTCAAAAGTATAAACTTTGGGGCCAGGTGTCCTGGTTTCATACAAGAGTGTCACTTATTTGAGTGTGATCTCAGGAAAATGGCAATCTCTTATCTTTGGTTATCTCATATGCGGAGAAGGGCATTATGAGTACCCACCTCAGAAGGTGGCCGAATGGATTACATGATATAATACAGGGAAATCAATTTGCATAGTCCCTGGCGTTCAGTAAGTTCTCAATGAATGGCATGTGTTTGCTCTGGCACAGGGTGAACACCTGAAACCCCAAATCCACAGGGTGAGCCGCTTTTATCTCTACTTGTTCTGGGAGTTACTGCCTCTCCAACTAGACAGTAAGCTGCCCTAAGTCATGGACTCATTGTATTGGGTTGGCCAAAAAGTCCGTTCAGTTTTTTCTGAAAAATAAAACACATTTTTTCTTTTCACCAATAACTTTGTTGATTTGTTTATTTTGTGTATGTCGGCTATCTCCTGCATGATATAACACTGACTGTTCTCAGTTAATGTCTCTATTTGATCACTATCAACTTCAACTGGTCCATTCGACCATGGAGCATCATTCAGTGAGAAATTTCCAGCACAAAACTTCGCAAATCACTTTTGACACATATGGTCAGCCACAGCACCTTCTCCATACACTGCACAAATCTTTTTTCCTTTTTGGCATTGTATTGTGTTTTTACCTTTCTTGAAAAATAAAGCATAAAATGGTGAAAATGTGTATTTTCTTCCATCTTCAATATTAAAATGGCTACACAAAAATTATCCAACTTTGATAAATTTTTTTAAAAAATGCACACTGATATGACAGCTGTCACAATACAATCTAACAAAATTGTTTCGAATGAAGTTAAAGACAGCTAAGTGCTCCTAGAGACATCTTACAGAAAAAAACAAACAAACTTTTTGGCCAACCAATATTACTGCCTTTCAAGTTCCAATATTGCTTGGGTTGTTGTTTTTAATTACAAAAGCAATGCAGGCTCACTGAAAAATTGTCAAGAAATACAGATTTCCCCCTCACACTCTGCCCTTCTATATTTCATGCCAAGGGTTAATATATGGTTTGGTTATGGGTTTTTCAGAGGGCAGGGTGTCTGTTTCACAAAAATGGTATGTGTGTGTAATGTGTGTCTTCTCGCTGCTTGTATTTTCCACTTAACAATGACCGCTTTCTAAGTCAGAGGATATTTAGGTGGTGTAATAAAATAATCTAATTATTTATTTCACAATATTAAACTGAAGCCCAACAGTAACCAGAAATGCAGAACTACCCACTGGGCCTCCCAGACAGACAGAGACCTTCCCACGACAGAGTTGCAGGATTTACATCACGTGATAATGCAGACAGGATGGCAGGTTTTGTTTTGGTCTTTTTTACTTCATCCATGTATTTAGGCCCAAAAGCCTACAACATCATTTTTAAGATCTGTAGAAAGTCTTATTTACACATATTTCCATAATGTCCAAATATTTGGGCCATAAAGGAGGAAGTACATGTGTGGGATACTCACCCCAACTTTCCTGTGGCTGCTCATTTGAATCTCGTCTTTCCGTGTTACCCGAGGTTCTGATTAGATTTGTGATGGACTGTAAGATATGTTGGCTTGGCCCTGACCAGGTGGCTCAGTTGGTTGGCAAGGAGTACACCAAAAGTTTGCAGGTTAGACTCCTAGTCAGGGCATACACCTAGATTGTGGGTTCTATGCCTAGTTGAGCATGCAGGGGAGGCAAACAATTGATCTCTCTCTCTCTCTCTCTCTCTCTCTCTGTCTCAAATCAATAAACATATCCTCAGGTGAGGATTAAAAACAAATTTTTTTTAAGTTGGTTTGAATTTCCGTTTGCTTTGACTGCATCCTAGCAAACCAATCCATTAGCTATTGCCTTCTGGGCAAAATGCCTGGGCTTTGTAAAATTAAAAATGAACTCCTCTTGAAATGAAAAAATAGACCCAAGAAAAATAAATTTCAGTTGTTGGTGTTTTCTACTGAGTGCATTTCCCGCAGCAACGCTGTGGGACCTTCGGTTAATTCCTGGAGCATCTTCATTCACCGGAGTCTTCTCTAGTAACATCTCACACCTGCTGTTTGCAGCTGCTCTGCATGTTGTCTTTTTTCCTGCTACCGGTGTGTTTCATTACCATAGACAAATGATTGTTCACTCATATTATTTCTGCACTAGGCACCCAGAGGTGCCTCCGGATTATTTTTGTTGATTATATGGAATCACCCATAAGCCAGTGTAAATCTTAATTAAGCATCATTACTCTGTCCATAGGTAGAAATTAACAGAAATCATTTCTGTTCATTAAATTCAGTAAAGATTTGGCAAAATCCCCTCTAATTCATCCCAGTTAGAATTTCTGGGGCTGCCATCCTTTCCTTTGAAGACTGCCCAGCCGGTGTGTATGAATAGCAACACCAAACGCTGTAGAGCCTTGACCGGTTTTAAGAAGGCAACACCCCTTCTAAAAACATAATTGCTGAGCTCATCAGAGAAACCACACGTGATTGCCTTGTGCCCCCAAAGCTGTGGCAAAGTGTAGTGTTCGGTTGAGCAAAGAAAGACTCTTTCACTGTTTATTTTGGTTACGGTTTCTTATCCTTAAGAGAAGTGAGTCAATTAACAGGACAAATGACACAGCGGTTAGTCACTGAAGGGAAAGTATTATTAGCCTCATTAACTCGGAGCACCCTTCCAGCTCGCACCTAGAGTAGCCACCATACGGACCGATGACTCACCCTGCCAGGCCACACTGTGAGGTGTGGGCACCCACCTCTCAGACTTAGGCCCGGGCAACACGCTTGGAATAACCGCCGGTGTCCCCAAACCCACTCGTGTCCACGTCAGCGAGCAGTTCCTGAATTAGACAAGTTGCGGGGGTGGGGGATCCCTTCCCGGCCCCACCCCTGAAAGTTCCTGGGAGGGACACCTAAACAACTTTCCCAGATTGATCTCAGTCACTGGTGGGGAGGTCCGCTGCGGGCGCTCAGCCTCTGCGCGCAGAGCCCGTCGGCCCCTCCTGCCAAGTCCCTCCTTCCCTGCACCTTTAATGGCTGGGAAAGGGGAGTGTCGCCCGGGGGTTTCTTCTTAAGAAGTCGCACCGGTTTTTCGAGCTGCGCTTGGTGCCCGGAGAGCCACGGGAGCGGGAGCGGGCGCGGGCGCTGCCACTCGCGGCCCGGGGTGAGTCACCGTTTGGACGTGGAGTGGGCGGGCGAGGGTGTGAGAGAATGAATGATGTCAGGAGCGCGCAAGGCGGCGGGCGGGGAGAGCGGCCGCGGGCCCGGTAAACACCCAGCCAGCGCCGCGCCGCGGGCCGACAGGGGCGGGGAGACCCCGCCCTCGCGCGCTCAGAGCCACCCCAGCCGCGGGTGCTGCAGCGCCGCCGACACCGGCCTCGGGGGCGGCAGCCGCGGGAGGGCGAGACCCCGAGCAAACTTTGTAGCGGCTTCGGCTGCGGAGCCGGCTGCGGCGGCGGGCTCTGTCCGCCAGCAGGTCCTCCACGGGGAGCTAGTGCCTCGGCTCGGAGCAGGTAAGGAGCCCCGGAGGGGCTGGGAGGAGGATGGGCGGGGAAGGGGAGGGTAGGCTGCCAGCGGGAACGCGGCTCTGATCCGGCCCCACGAGCTCCACCCCGGGCATCCCGCCTCGGTTTTGCCAGAAAGAGGATTGACGGTGGCTTCGGTCTCAGTGCCTTGAGCATTCAGCTCATTCATTTGCAACCCTTTCGGGTAACTCGGTCCTGGCGTTGAAAGGACGCCTTAAACCGTAGGTTGTTCAGAGTCACTCCCGAGGTCAAGGCTGAAGTTCAGGTGGTGACGGAGGGACTGATTCTCTTTTTCTTTCTGAGACGCTCTGAAACCTTTCTACGTTTCGCGGCCCCTTAAGGAAAGACTTGGTTTCTCAGCGCAAATACGTGGGAAAGGACCTGTGTATCTTTCTGAGATATGGGTAGTTGTTAGTAACTCGCAGCTGTGTCTTGAAACTCAAATATCGTGTCCTGCAATCTTTTATTTATCAGTCTTTGTCATTCTTCCATTTTTATCTTGCCTGCTCTGATATGACCTTAAAACCATTTTGACATGTATTTTAAATTTTCGGAGACATCTGTTTAGTGTCTCTAAGTCAGGTGCGAATTTTGAATTTAAACTTTATAAATAAATCTTTCGTTTCACCCCTCCTCGCATATTAACGGTTGGGTTCTCCGTTACATTAAACACTCTGATTCAGTAAAATGGGACTATAAAGATTTAAGAGATAATTAGAATTAAAGCACAAAAGACCTGTAATGTCTGGCACAAAGCAGTTCCCAAAAGATTGTAACTGTTTCTATATAAATAATAGGGTGTTCCAGCTGGCTCAGGGAATAACCAATTAATTTCCACAAGTTCTCCTCCTTACACATTTGGTAGACTGAGGTTTTGTGTGTGAAATCCTTTGGCAAGTTCCCTGAATGAGAATGGGTGTCTTCAGGAAGGTAAACATTCCAGGGTGTATACCTGAAAGGTGTTGGGTTCCCACCTCAAGTTGAGGGAACTGCCATTCAGCGTTCAAACAAAGCCAGAGTTGCTGAAAGTGAGAACTTGGAGTCTGCAGGAAGACTGGATGTGTGGAAAACTCCTTTAACTTTATGCTTAAGTCATTTAAAAAAAAAAAAAAGCTGTGCAACATTCCCTTGGTTTAATGATACTCTTACTTCACAATAGTCTTCTGGTTGAAGTGGTTTTTTTTATGAGTTAATATTTAATTTGGTTTTTTTAGTTTCGTTTTTTAGTAAAGCCAGTTGACCTCTGAACCTGGAGGGAAACAGGTGGACACCTTTGCATTGCTGCTTCCAGTGCGCTTCTTCCGCAGTCTCATAAAAGCCCTAGGGCATATTCCAAAGAAGCCAAAGCATTGGTTCAGCTGTTATTGAGAACATTTGCTTTTCCCATATCTACACAACTTTTAGGGTCAAAGGTCATGGATGTTTTTCCTCGGTGCCTTTGTAGAGAGATCTTGAGACCTCGTGGCATCCAGAATACCTGAGGCTATCCAGGTGGTAACTTAGTAGCTGAGTTACTCTGAGCGAATTACTTAAACTTTCTGGGATTCTTGTGGGACTTAAAAAAAAAATAAGGAAAAAATAGAAATAATCTTACATTTGTTAAAATAGACAATGGAATACAAGTAAGAACTTTTCTTTTTAAAGATTTTATTTATTTACTTTTGAGGGAGGCAGGGGAAGGGAGGGAGAAAGAGAAGGAGAGAAACATCAGTGTTTGAGAGGTATATCTATCTGTTGCCTCTCACACACCCGCGTGTGCCCTGCCTGGGGATCCAACTGGGGATCTTTCGGTTCTCAGGCTGGCGCTTCATCCACTGAGCCGCACCAGCCAGGGTAAAATTTTTTTTAAAGAAGTGATACTTTGAAGCGCGATTCGTTATTTATTTATTTTAAGAAACAACTAGGAAGAATTCTAGACAGTTTCAGAATAAAGATAGCCTATCTACCTTTATCCGGTTCTCTTATGGAGGAATTGAAGCCTCTATCTGAACTAATGCTGCCAGACATTGATTCAGTTCATTCTGTTGGTGAACGTTCAGTGAACAGCTACCGTTCCAGCCACTCTGCCAGGTGCTGCGGCTGCTAAGGAGAGGGGGAAACTGGAATGAACTGGGTTCATTCTCTACATACTATTTTCTAACTTACTTCTTTCCCACCCAAACATGGGCATCTTTATATCTTTAAAATAGTCATACAATATCATTTGTAGTTTTCTGTTACAATATCTGCATTTTGACTCAGTCTCCTGTTGTTAGTCAGTTGGTTTCCAGTTTTCACTATTTTAGGCAACTTTGCATTCAATACCTTTCTAGCTGTATCTCTGTGCACATCTATGATTATTATAGTCATTTTAAAAAGTGACTTATAATATTTGATTAGCTGCCCTTTTTAAAACCATGTTCAGAATTAGAGAAGTTTCTCCTTTCTCTTTAAAATTTGAGTTTTAATTTCTGTGTACCTTGAGTGTTTCTCATAAGGTTTCAGCAGTAGGATCAACATTCCCTGCGGAGCTGCACAATAGGTCAGTAGCTTGTTGCATAAGGGGTTTATCTGATGAAAATGGAACACACAGGCTTTCTTAAGGCACTGTTTGTTTGTATTATTGATATTAGCCCCAAAGCAAACTCCTTTCCTGGGGAAGGAGAGCAGAATGCAGCCGAGCTAATTGTGACAAGCAGCTCTCTAGCATCAGCTCTGCTTCTCCAGTTTGCTCCCTTAGGTGCCCAGGAAGATAGACAAGTTAAATTTTTCAGATATCGCATTTACCAGATTTGTCACTAGTTTGAAAATAGGCTTAATCACTTTTAAATAGGTCACCTTTCAAAAGAAAACCTTACACATTTGTTGTTCGATTTTTTTGAAAAGTGTATCATTGGTAAGACATTTTGGGTTGATTTAATGAAAGTGCAAGAAATTTGCATTAGCTAATTTTCATTATAGGTGTAAAGCATAACTTCATTTAAGCTTTCTTAAGTTTTATTGGGTTGGTCAAAAAGTTCGTTTGTTTTTTTTTCATACAATGACTCTGGTAGTGCTTAGTTGTCTTTAACTTCACTCGAAATAATTTTGTTAGACTGTATTGTGACAGCTGTCATATCCGTATGCTTTAAAAAAAAACTTATCAGAATTGGTGAATTTTTGTGCAGCCATTTTAATATTGAAGATGGAAGAAGATGCGTAACATTTTCAGCACATTATGCTCTATTATTTGAAGAAAGGTGAAAACGCAACTGAAATGCAAAAAAGATTTGTGCAGTGTATAGAGAAGGTGCTGTGACTGATTGAATGTGTCAAAAGTGGTTTGTGAAGTTTCTTGGTACTGTTGACATTTTGACCAAATAATTTTTAGCTGTGGGGCTGTCTGATGCATTGGAAGATGGTTAGCAGCTCCCCTGGCCTCTACCCACTAGAAGCCAAATAGCAGGAGACGGCTGACATACTGAAAATATCCAAATCAATAAAGTTATTGGTGAAAATGAAAAATGTGTCTTTTATGGAAAAAAATAATGGACTTTTTTTGCCAACCCAATACTATAATATCATACTTTCTTTCCTACCCTGAGCCAAAATTTTAATTTTGCTTTGGGTTTATTTTTTTGTTTCCAAGGCAGGTTGCTCTATCCTGATAGGCTCAATAAAGGTGTTGGGATGTGGGAGGTGTTCAGTTCAGCCTTCTCCTACAGAAACCCAGATCAGTTCGCTGTAGTGATTTCTCATAATGACTTGTAAGTCGAAGCAGAATTTAAAAAACAAAACAAAACGGCTAATAGAATTAATGTGTAAATAGGATAATCACTTATTTGCTGGTTGTTTTTCCCCTACTTCCAAACCCTAATTTGATCATTTGCTTACAATTCAAAATTCAATCTTAGTCTTGTGTCTGAGTTTGATAGCGTTGCTTAAAACTTTCAAACCAAACATGTGCACGTTCTTAGATTGTTTTCTTTTTTTTGGAAGACACAGTAACTGGATTGAGTGTCTGGTAGGTACATCTTTTCTCTCAGTATACCCCTTTGTACTGTTCTTAAAAAGTTAAATAAAATCACATGCTAAAATTGTTAAAGTAGAGGGGAATGAAAGAAGATGGAAGGTAACAAGTTCAAACCCAGTGAAAATGTACCAGAGGGCCCATCAGGTGTGCTCCACTTCTCTGCCTGGTAGTGCCTGCGCTGAGGCTCAGGTGTAGTGACGCGTTTTGACTGTGGAAGGAGAAATGCCCAGATTGAGGGCCAGCCTCAGGGAAAACTGAGCAGGAGCTGAAATAGCCACCGTAAGCCTTCTCAGCTCTTAAGTTTACCCAGCATGCCTGCCTACACCAAGAAAGTGCCCCACGGTTATCGGAATGAAGGTGAATCACTATCCCTCTGAAACTATGGAACGGGAGGCCTCGTATTTATGGAAAACTGGGGAATAAGGATCTATCCCTGGAGGTCAGTCGCTTTTCATGAAGATGATTAAAAATGCAAAATATGTGGTCAGAACTTAACTTTTAAAAATTCTTTCCACAAATTGGAAGGGACTGAAGGGAGGGGTGTCCCTGAAGGTGGGAAAGGGGCTGCAGAAAGAAGATGGGACAATGCCAGAGGCAGATTCCGTGCTCCTGGAGGGGTGTATGTTCTTTCGAGGCTTGCTGGGAACAGGCTTTTCCTGTTGGAACCCGGGTCGTGTGTAGGATCCCTGAGGGCCTAGCAGGGGAAAGAATCTGTGTCAGAGGTGTCTCTCACCTGCTTTCCAATGAGAATCTTCCTGGGAAGCTGCCCTTTAACACACAGCCCACCCAGATGGGTTAAGCCAAGGATACTTTTCCTTATCTGGGAAGTACTTCAGTTAGGTGGTCTGATGTAACACCTAGAGAAAGTGAGAAGGAATGAAGGTTTTTTGTTTGTTTTTTAAATTTAGGGGTAGGGAAGAGAATCAAAGAAAGAGTAAGTGGTTTTGGGTCAGGGACTGCTTAACTAATAGGGGTGCCTGGGAGGGATACCTTCAGATAGCACCTGTCTCCAAAGAGTTCTGGAGACCCTTCAGGAAGACCAGCAGCAGGTTGGAAGAGAAGGTAAGCCTTTGAAACAGAGAGGCCAAACGCTCAGGTTAGTTCTCCAAGCTTCACCACACACAAAGCTGGAGGCAGTGAGGTGAAACAGTGAGGGTGAAATCGTGCTAGGTCCTCTGAGATAGGACGGCGACGCCCAAATGCAATGCTGTCTTCATCTTCCAACGGGCCTGCCAAATAGGAATTGTGTTATCTCCTGTGGAGGCAGGAACGGCACAGAAAGGTTCGTGGACTCAAGGCTGCAGAGCTGGTAGGAGGTGGCACAGGGGTTGAAGCCAGACAAGCTGCTCCAAATCTTTCATGGCTTCCTGTAATGTCTCCACTGGTTTCCGAGATATGGCAGGTTCGTTGGGATGTACTTTTGGCACGGGACTGTGTGTTACCACCCCATGTTCTGGAACATTTCTCTGGCCTGTGCTGCCTTACGGTCGTGAAGCAATGCCACAAAGATGAGTTAGGCCCGCTGTGGATTTGAGTTCCAACACTACCATCACTCAGCACTAGGTGACCTTGAGCAACTTCCTCAGATGAACTTCCATTCGCTGGCTGAAAAACGTAAATAAAACAGTGTTTACTTCATAAGGTGACCTTACAAATGCCATGACTTTATGTGGGTAGAACATGGAGAATAATGCCTGACTCAGTAAATACTGAGGGCCTCGGCTCTTGTTATTTCTTTACATAGAAGCTCTATCTCTAACTTTGAAAACAAAGGGTTCAGGCCTTTTATCTCAAAAATCAAATTGTTATTTCTTGTTAAAATGGCTTATTTCGTCATTAGAGTATGTATTTATCATGTCTTGTCTGTACTGGGAGGGCCTGGATCCTATTCCTCTTCTTCCCCTCCTCCTTTCCTTCAGGGTTGAGATTAAAACATTGAAGTCAATTGTACACTGCCCTGAATTTGGGAACTTTCATCAGAAGTTTATAAGGTCAGCTATGAGCGCTAAAAAGCTTTCAAAGCCGCAGTCACAATATGCCGGGCCTCTCAGCAGATGCTGGTGGTGTTAGTGTAGCACCAGAGCTGTCGTCCCAGCAGATCGCAGCCTTCTGAGGGGTTTTGTACCACGAACACCACTGTCCCAGAAAATGCCTGAGCCATTGAGGATCACAAACCCCAATGACCTCCCCAGGGCTCTGCATCTTTCTTTAGGAGGCCCTGTGACAGTCTATTTAAGACAGCTATTACTGTTCCTGCATTTGCATTTGCTCATTGAGTTGCTTACCCTTCCAGCTATGACTGCCCCTGTAGTTGCTACCGAACTTCAATAGCAAGAAGGGGCATTGTTTGTGTTAAATTGTGTGTGTGTGTGTGTGTGTAAAATATCATATCCTCTAGGAGAGATTAGTTAGTGAAGAGTGCACTCCCTTGGAGTAAGCTTGATTGGCGAGTTGTGATCAGGAAGCAGGAGAGTTCAAAATGTTACTTAACAGATGCTTACAGTGCTCGCTATGTGCCAGGACTCATTTCGAGTACTGTTAGTCATTCATTCTTCCTAAATTACTGTGAAGCAGATACACCCATTGTAGGGTTTCTATTTGAAACAGAGGTTAAGCCACTTGTATAAGGTCACATGAGAGAACTGGGCTCCGAAGCACACCGTTTGGCTGCAGCCCAACCACTGGCCTGTTCCTTGTGGAACCTGGCATGCGACTCACACAGTACGGGCCCCTGCTGTCCTTAAATTTGCAGCTTTATCAGAGGAAAAGGCACAGCCGTCCAAACTCCTTATGTTGTAACTCCTCATGACTTACCATGTGGAGTTTGGCAACTAGGCCAGAAGTTTCCTTCTTGTTATTGAAAGATATTGACGCTAGCATTTCCTTATAGCATTGTCCAACATTTTTCTCTGAAAGCTCCTGAGTGCTCTATCAGGTCTGGGAAGGCAACAATGTATTTATTCTCTCTCCCCTTCTACTATTCAGCACCCTCAACTCAGCAAGAAGAGCTGCAAATTACGCCTGCTATTCTAACGGTTTTTATGTTTAGTTTCAGGGTTTTTACCCATTGCAAATTAAAACAGTTAAATGTCCTTATTTGAGGAGAGTAGCGCGTACGTGTGAGGTTTATTTGGCTGTTGTCTAATTACAATTGAAGACAGTAGAAGACAGTGTGGTAGGCAGAATCACATCTTAACCCCCAGAACCTGTTATTTTAATACGCGTCAAAGGGGAGTCAAGGTTAGGGATGGAATTAAGTTGGCTAATCAGGTGATGTTAAGATAGGAGATAATCTTGGGTTTTCTGGGTGGACCCAGTGTAATCACAAGGGTCCTTGTTAAGTGCAAAAGGGAAGAAGAGTCCAAACAGGAGAGTTGGCATCCCTAGAGAAACTCCAACAGCCATTGCTGGCTTTGAAGATGGAAGGCACTGTGAGCCCAGGAATAATGCACAGCCTCTAGAAGCTGGGAAAATCCAGGAAATGGGTTCTCCCCTGGGTCCCGGGAAGAAGTGCAGCCATGCTGATGCTGATTTTAGCCCAGTGAGGTCTGCTTTGTACTTCCAACCTCCAGAGCTGTAAGAAAATTAATTTGTTTTGTTTGAAGCCACTAAATTTGTAGTTAAGTTGTTACAGCAGCAACAGGAAACTAATACAGTTACTAGAACAATCTAGGTTTTGATTTGTTCCTGTGCCAGCTCTGGGAAAGTGCTACCTAATCTCATAATACATTGTTACAGACACATCAGGCATAGCAAGTGTTTACATTTTGAGGCTGTTTTAGTTTACATATAAAATTAACCGCTGTGGGCAAGGGTGTGAAGGGGAGCTAACTTTTGGTAATTCTATACATTCTTATTACTAGCATATATTTAAAATGACAGTACCAAGATTTCAGCAAAAAACAATCTCATTGATTCTGGAGCAAGTGGAGCCACGTCGGCCTTTTTCATTAGAGCTGCCTGATAGAAATGTGGTTGTGTGTCCCACGGTGTCCCACGGCGTCCCACGCACGGGGTGGTGGTCGCAGCCTTGCATTTGTTTGGGATAAGATGGTAGCCTCAATGCAGTGGTGGAGATTAGCACTTGAGTTTTGACTTCAGATGCCCTTTAAATTTTTTTAACCTTTTGTGTGCTCTGCTTTGCCTAACAATGTTCTTAGGAATTCTCTGAAAGCAAGGGCACGTCTATACAAGGGTTTCCCAAATTGTAACAAATCGAACAAATAAAAGGTGTTATCATTCATGGGGTCATCTGTAGTAATTACCTAGGGGACTATAGGCCCCCAGAGTGGACTGTATCTTAGAATTGAAGTGTCAGTTGCTCAAATTAAAAATAACAAGAAATGCCCTCAGGCATGGAGTTAGCTTTTTTTTTTTCCCCTTATGACATCCTCCAGTAACAATCTTACATTGTGATTGGTGAACAGCTTCCTTCAGTTAAGGGTTTCCTGTTGGTACAATGTAGAAAGAGCAAGACATACCAGAGTAAGACATAAAATCTTGGGAATCTTCTTGCCTTGGGAAATAAAATGCAGGATAATGTAGGATTTTTAAGAAAAAAACCTTAAGGAAATACGGTGGCAAATTAGCTGGGAGACAATGGAATAGGTTCTCGTGTAGAAGTATAAAAATATTAAAAACTTAAAATCATGGGATGAGATATTTTCATATTTGCAGTTCTTTTAAATATGCCCTTTTTAGATCTGGAATTGCTTTGTTAGTTTAGAAGGAAATACAGGGTCCAACAGAAGTATTGCCTGCTTGAGTGTGGTTGGTAGGGCAATCATATGGATGTAATAAATTACAGTTTTAATTTGAACATTTCACCTAAAATGTCATACGGTGTGCTTGAGTGTGATATTGTTATGTTACAGAATTACATGCTTATGATTTTATAATGAAAGATTTTGTAATAAAAAAGGGGTGTTATTTGTGCTGGACCCTGTACCTAAAATGATTGACTTCCTCTTATAAATGTGAAGGTATAGAAAAAAATGAAAAGATGTGAGTGAAGGAAAGTTTTGATCTGTGATCTAAAATGCTTTTGTCTAGAAAGTTCTCAAGACGTGGCCCTGTGGGTGTAAGGCCCTACATGACTGCCTTGCTCGCATTTTATCCTCATTGAGCAAGTGTTGGTTAATAGCTTGCTTTTCCCTGCCCGCATCTCTCTAGCACAATGAGGATGTCTTAGCTGTGTGCATGGTCGAGTAAGTACCTTCACTGGTCATCTCCCAGCTGTCATGAGTAAATTAATGGCTCCATGTTTTCTGTCACATCTTTGTGAGTACAGATCAGAGCTCCTCTCTCCTGGGTGAACTGGCAAAATAGTTTCTGAGCTTGCAGAGGCCAGACCCGGGACCAGTTGCTGACCTGCCCCCAGGATGTAACCATCCTGTAAGAACCCAGAGCAGTGGATTTCATACCAGAAAATTCCCCCAGCCACTGGGCAAGCTACTGTTCACGCAAAGTTCTCAAGATAGGTTGCCTTGGACTTCATAAATGCATTGACTCCATCAAATACCGGCGCTGTGCAGATGGCTGAAGCAGACTCCATGCCCTTTTTAATTCCTTCTGAAATTGATTAATGCATTCAACACAACTTTTTTGAGCACTTGCTTTGTGCTGGACATTATTTTTGACCCTAGGGAATTCAGTGAACCGTGGTCAAGGTTTCTAAACCCTATGGAGATTGTTTGAGATTATGTGTTCAGAGAGGAAAAGGAGTTGAAAAGGGAGGTTGAGCAGATGATACGTAAGTAAAACCGATAAACCAACAAGGCAAGTGCAGATTTGGACTTCAAAGGAAACATGGTGGCACAGTAGAGTGACTGGGGACGCCATCAGGAGAGGTTTGTTGGAGGAGGCCAGACTTTCGCTGAGGTGCGAAGAAAGGAGCCAGCAGGGGGAATAGAGCGTGCATCTGCCTGGGGAGGGAGAGTGCTTGGTCATAAGGGAGGGAGGCCAGTCGGGCTGCAGCATCTGGGCAGGAGAGAGGGGCATGAGAGAAAGTGGTGAGGCAGGCAGGACCAGGCTGGGTGGCGCTTGCGGACTTTGTTAGTGCGAGTCTCATTCCAAATGCAGTGAGAAGGCATTGTGAAGTGATCCAAGGAGGAGAGGGATATGATCTGAGTTACATTTATCACATCTGTGTGGCTTCGCTGCTGGGCAGAGTGGAGTAGAAAGGGACAAGAGGAGAAGCAAGGAGATCAGTTACGAAGCTGTTGGCAACATTGGTCATGAGAGGTGGTGCGGCCTGGAGTAGAGGAGTGGTATTGTAAGTGAAGTGGATGGATTTGAGAGGTTTGGAGGTAGAATCAACAAAACTTAGGGAGATAGGTTTCTATGGGTGACAAGAAAACAGGAAAATCAAACAGGACACCCAGTGTTTTGGTGGGTGATGGGCTTGTAGGGAATAGAGTTCTGTTTGGTCCTTGGTTAGTTCGGTTGCCTGTTAGTCATCTAATGGAGACAGAGGTGAAATGGCCAGCAGTGGTTGCGAGACCTGCATTCAGGGCCAAGGTCAGGGCCAGAGTTGTGTCAGCATAGAAGTGGTATGCAAGGTTAGGGAAATCTAGAATCAGCTAGGGAGCTTTCCTAGGCAGAACAGGGAAATAGAGATCAGACCCCGAGGAATAACAGAGCTCATAGGTCAGGGGGGAGACCACGGGGTAACCAGTGAGGTGGGAGGGGGTCAGAGAGCCAGTTGCAGAACAGAATCTCCTGTTTAAAGCAGGGTGGAGTCCTCAGTTCTGTTTTAAGTTCTTGAGGAGTTGAGTAAGATGAGAACACAGTGTTCACTGGGTTTTGCAATGTGGACTATTCTTTTCGGTGGTGATCTTGTTGCGCCCTGTTTAGAGAAGAGATTTAAAGCACGAGTGGATTGATCTCCAGCCTGCCCCTCCCTTCTGCATTCCACTCGCAGGGCTAGGTGTTCCCTCTTTGTTCCAGAGTATTCGGCCTTTCTCCGTGTATTCGGCCTTTCTCTGTCCCTGGACTACTCTATTGTCATATGATCTTTCTGTTGAAATTATGTTCCTTCTAGACTGAGCTTCTTGAGAACAAAATTTATACTTTTTTTTTTTTTGGTCTTTTGTAGCATGATGCAGATACTCAAGACATGTTTCTGAATTAATGAGCTGAGTATTCTCAAATACAAATTTTTCTGTTTGTATTACATCTGTATACCATCTTAGGAGACACATGTGAGAACCTATGGAAATCACCTGTCATGTGTTTCAGAAACCTTATCTCCCGCCATCTGCATTCTTTTGGTGAAGTCACTGCAGCCACTCCATACATTTCACCTTTTTGAAACTTGATTCGCCCCCTTGCATACCTACACATCGTAAAAGGCCTGGTAGCCGCTGACTTTGGCAACCTCAAAAAGGTTCTTGTTAGCAAGTCTTCCGTTTTCGTTTTTGCTTTTTCCCCTTGGAAGTTATTTTCCCACCAAGGCTGTGTGGAAGTGTTTTTTTCTTTTACACTACATCCCTTTGTTTTCCACTTCGTTACCCTTCTGTTGCAACTCCCCAATTATATCAGTTGCTGTGGAGATATTAAGTGTATTGCTAATAACGGAGGTTACTCCTTCAGGTGGAAGAATAGAGAGCCAAGAGGAGGATTTTAATCTTGTTTTTTGTGCAGATGTTTCCTAGTAACAAAAATAACTCAGTGGTACTAGAGACTGGGGTGCAGACGTGTTATGGGGCCAGCTCTGTGTTTAGGAAGGAATGGTTTTCTTAATGAAAGAAAGTATTAGTTTAAGCTTCTGGTCCTGCTAGAGATTAATTCCAT
>VMDR010005139.1:0-53895 GCA_007922815.1 Macrotus californicus | reverse complement strand
AATTGTCATGACTCTGTAACTATTTGAGTATCTAGAATGAGACATGTTATGCCTTAGGAAAAGAATCTAATTTTATATTAAATTTTGAAAATTCTCTCTGTAGGTTGGTGTTATAGACTTTTCTATGTATCTCAAGGATGGGAACAGCAGTAAAGGTAGTGAAGGGTATGTACAAAGAAAATCAAGTTTTGTTTTTATTTAATGTTCTTTGATAGTATTTACAGTTTACAATGATTCCGCTTTCTAACAGACTTGCCAGAAGAATTTCTAGTGGCACAGCTCTAATAGTGTCGTGCCGAAACAGTCTGTTGTGTCTGCTAACCCCTAAAAGGGGCTTATTTAAAGTCATTTCCCTCTTCTGTGGTTCAGGGGAAACCAGAATTAACATTTTTATAACAGAAATTCAGTGCTTCATCTCTTCAAGTAGTGTTTGAAAGCATAGTCTTTCTTGACAAGAAGGATTGCATTCTCAGCTCGCTCTGAATGTACCATATTAAATACGCATCTTGGGGTTATATGGAATGTTATATTAAAGGGGAGTGTACGGGAACTGCATTACTTTTGCAGCTCTTGTAAATCTACAGTTATTTCAAAATAAAAGTTTTTAAAATTCTTATACTACCTAGAAACTGAAAGTCAAAGCACACCTTATGCCCCTTGTAAATTCAGCAGTTGAAAGCATAATTAGTCTGAAGTTGTCAACCTTGGACCCTGAGCTAAGATTATATCATTTATTCTTTAAGTAGTTGTAGAGGTAGGTGGCCTCGATTTTGTCTTCTGTTGAAAAGCCTGGCTGTTTAATGTTTGCCTACTATACATTAGTCGGTTCCAGAAGTGAACTTCCCTTTTTATCTTTTCTTGTAACTTAACACCGATCTTTATGAAAGCCTTTTATACTGTTCATTTTGAAATACAAATGATATTTAAAGGCACATGTATTCTTTGAGAAACAACCATTATCACACCCGAGTAACCTTCTTGCAGTTCCTACAACAAATGGAAAAATTATTATAATACTAGTGAAACTAAAAAAATGTATCAGTTGGGAGAAGAAAATGTTTATTCTTTAAATGCCTCTGATAGACTTTAACATTATATCTATAACCTAAGTTACTGATGTGTATAAGCTATAACAGAGGTTTTCTTAATACGGGTTTTTGTGTGTCTTGTCTTTTTTTTTAAAACCTTCAAGTCTTTCTTACTGATATTGAGGGTTATACATCAGGTCTGTCTTCTGGTTCACTGTCTTTATGCCACAATTTCCTTTCTATGTTTTATGAAAAAACTGAGGAAGGGGGAGATCTTGGTATTTCTAATATTATTTTATTTCTATTTTCTCTCTCTTCCCTCACCCCTCCAGAGATGGCCAGATTACTGCAATTCTGGACCAGAAGAACTATGTAGAAGAACTCAACAGACATCTGAAGTAAAGCATGAATAAACATTATTACTTTACTGGGGGTTTTGTTGTGGGGGAAGGGAAGGGTAAACTGATGAGCGAGGATAAATTGAGACAGTACTGAACAAATATATATAGAATTCCTGCTTGCCAGGCACTGAGGCAGGCACTGGGGAAAATGGCACTTAACTGTTTTGTCGACCCTTAGTGAAAGGCAGAAGAGTTTCTTAAATATGTGACATACAGTAGGTCCTCATTTAACATTGTCACTAGGTTCTGCAACTTTAAGAAAAACCACATATAATGAAGCCAGTTTTACCATAGGCTAATTGATGTAAGCAGGAGTTAAGTTATATAATGAAGCCAGTTTTACCATAGGCTAATTGATGTAAGCAGGAGTTAAGTTCCTACAGCCTCTCATGAACCTTATAACAAGACAATGTTGAGAGAAATGACGTTATTCAAGGACCTACTGTTTACCGTTGAAATTGGTGGCCCTCGGGCTTCAGTAGATCTAGACGCATATTTCAGGACTAATTCCTCATTGCCTTAGTACCGTTAGATTAATCATGTATCATTGGTCCCTTGCATTTCTCATTTAAACATTGGGTTTATAATGTTAACTGACCCTCTCTTCACTATCACTACCATTAATTTACCAAGTACTCATCAAGTATTTTTCAGAACTGTTCAGAACATGAAATAATCTCTCTCCTGAGGAGAACATCCAAAATTTCTTGGTATTCTCAAGCACGTTGATGTTCTAAAAAGACTCAAATAATTAAGAAGAATTTAATATATCTATTATTATCTTGTTTATAGTTTTCCTATGAGAGATAATTCTTTTAATTTAATTAAAGACCATAACATGATTACATCAAAATTTAAATTGCCATTTTGGTTCCAGCTAGAAAACTCAAGAACAATTTAAGGACATTCTGTGGGGACCAAGAACTAATAACGACTACAGTGAACTGTGGAGATGTTAACCAGGCAAAGATGTGGTTACAGTTGACAATGGAATACAAGCACAACACTGTTTTACTCTTTTCATGCCTGAGTTTCTTTTAATTGGGGTATCTAATGCCTAGGGCTGTTGAAAGGAATCAATGAAATATCACAGTAAAATCATTTAGAATAGAGTTTGTTGTGTGGCAAGCACATAGTCCATGTAGCCTGTTATGTCTATAACTCACATAAGTAAGCCTTAAAGTTTACTGTATAGTGCATTTGCTCTTGTATTTTATTCAGCACATTCTTCTTTTTTCTTTTTTTATTTTTTAATATATGTTATTGATTATGCTATTACAGTTTTCCCATTTTTCTCTCCCTTTTATTCCCCTCCACCCTCTGCACACCCCCTCCCACCCACATTCCCCCCCTTTAGTTCATGTCCATGGGTCATATATATGAGTTTTTTGGCTTCTACATTTCCTATACTATTCTTAACCCCCCCCCATCTATCTTCTACCCACTATTTATGCTTCTTATTCCCTGTACCTTTTCCCCCTCTCTCCCCACCCATTCCCCTGATGATAACCCTCCATGTGATCTCCATTTCTGTGATTCTGTTCCTGTTCTAGTTGTTTGCTTAGTTTGTTTTTGTTTTAGGTTCAGTTGTTAAGAACTGTGAGTTTGTTGTCATTTTACTGTTCCTATTTTTGATCTTCTTTTTTTTAGATAAGTCCCTTTGACGTTTCATATAATAAGGGCTTGGTGATGATGAACTCCTTGAACTTGACCTTATCTGGAAAGCACTTTATCTGCCCTTCCATTCTAAATGATAGCTTTGCTGGATAGTGTATTCTTGGATGTTGGTCCTTGCCTTTCATGACTTGGAATACTTCTTTCCAGCCCATTCTTGCCTGTAAGGTTTCTTTTGAGAAATCAGCTGACAGTCTTATGGGCACTCCTTTGTAGGTTACTGTCTCCTTTTCTCTTGCTGCTTTTAAGATTCTCTCTTTATCTTTCATCTTGGGTAATGTAATTATGATGTGCCTTGGTGTGTTCCTTCTTGGGTCCAACTTCTTTGGGACTCTCTGAGTTTCCGGGACTCCCTGGAAGTCTCTTTCCTTGGCCAGATTGGGGAAGTTCTCCTTCATTATTTGTTCAAATAAGTTTTCAATTTCTCTTCCTCTTCTCCTTCTGGCACCCCTGTGATTCGAATGTTGGAATGTTTAAAGATGTCCTGGAAATTCCTAAGCCTCTCCTCATTTTTTTGAATTCTTGTTTCTTCATTGTGTTCTGATTGAATGTTTCTTCCTTCTGGTCCACACGGTTGATTTGAGTCTCAGTTTCCTTCCCATCACTGTTGGTTCCCTGTACATTTTCCTTTATTTCACTTAGCATAGCCTTCATTTGTTCATCTAATTTGCAACCACATTCAATCAATTCTCTGAGCATCCTGATTACCAGTGTTTTGAACTGTGCATCTGATAGGTTGGCTATCTCTTCGTCACTTAGTTGTATTTTTTCTGGAGCTTTGATCTGTTCTTTCATTTGGGCCATTTTTTTTTTTTTTTTTGTCTCAGCACATCTGTTACATAGTAAGGGGCGGAGCCTTAGGTGTTCACCAGGGCGGGGCAACCACGTTGCTGTGCTGCGTTGTGACGCTGTTTGTGGGGGAGGGGTCCGAGAGGGAACAATGCCACTTGCTTTACTCTCTGTAAGTTTTCAGTTACTTCCCCCACTACCCACAAGCAAATTGGGCCCTTATGGTGCTGATTCCCCGGTGGGTGGACTTGTGTACATTGTAGGACCCTGTGGGTCTCTCCAACGAGCTCTCCTGTGAGGCTGGGAGTTTCTCCCGCTGCTGCCTCAACCCCCACAGGTGTTTTCAGTCAGAGGTTTGAGGCTATATTTCCCCGAGCTGGAACTCTGGGTTGCGTGGTCTGTCTCGCTCCCAAGTTGTTTCTCCCAGTTTATCTGCACATGAGTGTGGGGCCGCCTGGTCTGCCAGCTGCCACCACACCTGCCCCTGTACCCCGCCTTGCCACAAGTCCTCTCCACCCGGTTGCCTTTCTCTGCCCCTCCTTCCAGTCTGGATGAATGTTTCTTCTTTAAGTCCTTGGTTGTCCGACTTCCATACAGTTCGATTTTCTGTCAGTTCTGGTTGTTTTTTGTTTTTAAATTTGTTGTTGTCCTCCTTTTGGTGGTGTTTTTTGTTTTTAAATTTGTTGTTGTCCTCCTTTTGGTGGTGCGAGGACCTACGCCTCCATCTTGGCCGGAAGTCAACAACAACACATTCTTATTAAATACAAACTTCAGTGCCAATGATGTGCTGCTAAGACAGACCTTCCCTTGTGAGCTATCTTAGACTTTGCAAATCTATCAAAAATCGTGCACATTACAATGAACAAAAGTATGATGGGTGTTTAAAAGGAAATTACAGGGAGTTGTTCTGTTTCTCAAAAGAGACCGTTATATTTTTTCTTCTCTTGATAGTGCTACTGTAAACAACCTTCAGGCAAAAGTGGATGCATTAGAAAAATCCAACACCAAACTGACAGAGGAAGTAAGTGTTTGGAAACTCTTTGACTGACTTACAGAATTTAGTAATGTACATTAGTGGAAAGTAATTTCTCTGGAGCCTTGTAAATAAAAGACTCGGCTTTTCAGATAGTATATCCTTGTTCTGACTAGAAATGGCTGACTTATCTCAGGGGTCTCAGTTTTCCAGTTGGACTATGCAGGCCTAGAACATAGGCTGATCAAATATGTTGCTTTCTTACGTTTTTTGTCTGAGCTAGCCTAGAGTTAATGTTTAGTATATAGCATGATATATGTTATTTACTCATTCAACAAACATTTTAGGTACTACTGATGTACTAGAGCTAGACAAAGATTTGTGTATGCCAGGTTGGAAAATAAGGCCTTCACAGGTTGGTAGGTAAGATATGGAGCACTGGTCAGAAGACCAGCAGTCCCTGCTTACAGGATGTGCCACATGTCATGTGCTGCTGAGCAAGTATGTCACTTGACTTCCAAAGGCCCAGTTCCCTTACTGACAGATGAGGGTAATTTATACTTCCTCTTTCAGCCTCACAGTTACTCTAAAAATCTGATAGGAATATATATGAGAATACTCTTTAAAAATTCCCTAAAATAAGAAGAGAAAAATAACTTCGTGTTCCACTTCTGATTAACATATTTTTTCCTAACCTACCAAAGTGTAAGCTACATATTCTTTTTTCTTCAATGGCATTAGGTGTTTTTATTAAAAACCTTAAATAAATTTTTCCAGGTGGAAGACACTATCTTCTCTATTTCTAACTATTCTGTTACATACAGTGGGATAAATAAAACCAAGTTAAAATACTAGCTAGGAAATGCTGTTTAATCTTTTTTTTTTTTCAGAACAAACATTAACATTGTTGTAACTTTAAAACACCTTCCTCATTCATGATGCAGTGTGCAGGTGATGTTTTGTAGAGTAGTACACTTGAAACCAGTGTCACCCCACGTAATTCAATTAAAAAACAACGAAAAACCTTCTTCAATGCTCAGCTCTGTGAGCTTCATTTCTGAGTATAGATTCTTATATTAAAAAGTTTAACTTATGGATATGACCCTTAGAACTTGATCCCACAAAGCTTTCAAAATAGTCTGCACAGAAATTGTATGCTGTGATTCTACTGCTGTTAGATGTGTTGAGGCACAGCAATTAAGCATGTCCTCTAGAGCGGGGCTGCGTGGGGTCACGTCCCAACTCTGGCTTTCTAATCCTGGGCCAATTACTTGCACCTCTGTTCCTTGTTTTACTTATCTGTAAAACAAGGGGATAAGAACAATAAAACTTTGTGCGAATTAAATGATTTAACACACAAGGGCCTAGACCAGTGCCTGACACTTTCCAAGCACTAAGTTACGTGTATAGTTGTTTATTTTATTCCCTCGGTCACAAGATCATCCTCCAGACCTAGATTTTTTTTACTAAGAAATGTTAATTTACTCATTCATTGACATGTCTTTTACCAAGAAGATTCATTTTCTTGGAACTTTGAACTTTTAGAGATAAGTAAGCATTGTGTATAGGCTTATAAAGAGCAGATAAAGTTAATAAGGCCTGCATTTTCTCTTTTGCATTTAAAAGGATGAGTTTTAAAAATTAAAAAACAGACCTCTTTTCCCCTCCTGAGTTCTGAACCAGTGTAACAGAAAGAGCATTAAACAGATGAAGATATAAATGTCCACTCTGTTGTGCAGAGTACAGAGGATTCAGAGAGCCCATTTGGATCTGCAGTCATCATTTCCTAATACTTACTCTGATGCTGGGATCTTGGAAGAAGCTGTCTGAGAGTGCACTGGCTCTGTCAGAGTTACCTCTTCACACACCATCAGGTCCATGGAGCAGACAGAGAAAGGGGCTTCCAGACTTGCCTCTAGAAAGCTTGCCTGAGCCCAGGCTCCTCTGTCCTTACACGTTAGAGCAGGAACCAAGCAGAACCTGCACCCACTGCTAGTGCAGAGGTAATGACAAGGGAGCCTCGCCTGGCTGAGAGGGTGTGTGCTCAGTTCCATTCCCAGCCTCATTTAGGCACCTGCACATTGTGGGGAATAAAGGTCAGTGGGTGGGAAGAGGTGTTTCCACTTTCCTTTTCCCTCCTGTGGAATGGGGATGTCAGCATTTCCCATTAGCAGTATTGTGCTAATGACATTACTTTATCTATTTTAGGTTCTGAAATGAAAACTCTTCGGTGCTTATGGCACCTTTTAGAGTGAGAATTTAGGAGTTCATTTCTTCACTCTTTTAAAAATCATCTGTAAAAAGTCTTACGGAGGGTTCATAAGATGCGTCCCAACACATGAAGTGACCTCTTAAACATTTTAGAAATAGGTCTTGTAACTAAATATAATTACAAGTTATCCATGAACACACCCTTAAGGTAAATGATCTTAAGTCAACATTTTGGTACTAAAAAAATTTACACAAAAAGCAGCAAAAGGAGATATTTTAAATTTTTATCTAACCTACTTTCAAAATATTTCTCCTAAGTTCCCTATAAGGACATTTTTATGGGTTTATAAATAGCTTTCTTTCCTTCTAAGAATATCTAAGCCTGAAAACTGTGTCCTAGCAGATCATGAATTATCCTATCCTGTGCTACTAAAAGAAAGATAAAAGATTATTTTTCTAATTTTATCAACAGCTTGCAGTTGCAAACAACAGGATTATTACCTTGCAAGAAGAAATGGAACGAGTTAAGGAGGAAAGCTCCTACATATTGGAATCCAATCGAAAGGTTAATCTTACTGGGTTTATAAAATAATCCTAGAGGGAGCGTCAGTGCGTTGGCAGGCGGGGGGAGCCTCTGGGGGACGGTTAGGAAGCAACGAGCAAGTATCAAGCAAACTGTTCTTACTGAGACTTCACGCAAAACCTAGTGAACAGTGAAGGCTATGGGAGGGTGCCATCCCTTCTCCTACAGATGCTCCCTGGGTTCACCACCATCTCCATCTGTTTAGAGACTTCAAGAAGCGGTTTAATTCAGTTTCTTGTTTTTGTGTAGTAATGAATGGTACTGTGTTTAAGTGTTGTATTTGTTATATTAAATGTGCCATTATTTTAGACAATTTTACTGTTTCATACGAATTGTTTATCTGATACCACTGGGAATGAGTTACTATATAAACTAATTTTCTAGATAACTTAATCCCTTAAAGTAGCAAAGTTTATATATATATATGTCTAAAGAGATATTTTGCAAACCTTTTATATATTGTACATTTCTAAGCCTTCTTAAGTAGAGGATGTAATTTAGCACTTCAGCTCTTTATGATGACTGAAGATCATAATTATCAACAATGGCAATTCTGTACTAAATTATAATGGTGCTACTTTAAGGAGCTATTGAAACTGATAGAGCTGCTAGCGCCTATACTTAAATATTCCCAGATGGCTGTGGGTGTTATGTTCTGCCTTTTATGACTTTGCTGGCATCTCTTCTTACTGCTGTTAATATTGCTTTCTTTAGAAAGGTCTTCCTGTGCCCTTTTGTCCTCATGCTCTAACCTATTGTGACTTAGGAATCCAGACATCCAGTTATTAAAGTGGTCCCTAGCCTTGACCTGTGAGGCTCAGTCAGTTGAAGTGCCATCGGGTCGTGGTTTTGATTCCCGGTCAGAGCACACCCCTGGGTTGTGGGTTTGGTCCCCAGTTGGGGCGAGTACAGGAGGCGGTCACTGTTTCTCTCACATCGATGTTTCTCTCCCTCTGTCTCTCCTTCCCTTCCCTTCTCTCTAAAATCAATGAGCATGTCCTCAGGTGAGGCTAAAAAAATATAAATAAATAAATAAATAAATAAAATGGCCCCTAAAGAGTAAGTGACCAGGCTGAGTGGGGACCAGAGTGGTTTTCCATGAATAACTTTTGACTTCAATGTGTGGACTTCGTGAAGACAACTGTGATCACTCAGAAGAATGTTCTGATAACCTTTCTTATTTTTAGCTGTGACCTCTCTGGATGGTTGGAGAGACCGGAGGTCAGATCTCTAGAGAAGAAACATATTACATTTGAATTTTTGGCCCAATTCATAGTTCACAGTGGATGCTATTTTGTTTTAGAGACTGATTTTTAAGACTTCTACTACTTGGTTTGGTAAATTAAGGACTTTAAACAAAATGGCAAAAAATCACCAATTCAGCTTAAGAATTTTTAATTTACTAAACCTCTTCAGTTTCTTTGTTATCTTCACTCATTGATCTGCTAAGGTATAATCATTTTCCTTAATAAATAGCAATGCTGGTGTTAGCTAACTGTGTAGATCTTTTTTTTGTTTTTTGAGATTTTATTTATTTATTTTTAGACAGAGGGGAAGAGAAGAGAGAGAAACTTCAATGTATGGTTGCCTCTCATGCATCCCCCACTGGGGACCTGGCCTGCAACCCAGGCATGTGCTCTGACTAGGAATTGAACTGGCGACCTTTCAGTTCACAGGCTGGCACTCAGTCCACGGAGCCACACCAGCCAGGGCTGTATAGATTCTTTAAATCCTTAAAATGTACTGTTTTGTGTCTTTTTTCAAGGGTCCTAAGCAAGACAGAACTTCAGAAGGGCAAGCACTAAGTGAAGCAAGAAAGCATTTAAAGGAGGAAACACAATTACGACTGGTAAAGTTTGTGTACATCCTGACTGCTCACGTTGGAGTATATATAGCTTACTTAGGGGTTTTGTGTTACAGACCAAGGTCAGGAATATCAGCAGTGTCCTGACACATTTTTATGAATCCTATAAAACTGCTTTTTACTCTTTATTAACCCAGTTCCCCAAAATGCTTTCACAGTCCATTTTCTTAGTATTCTCAACAGCCAATAGGATTTTGCCAATATATATTTTTTTTTTTGCTGTTATAGTTTGTATTGCAGAATCATTATGTGTATGGAACCTACTTTTTAAACTCCGAAAGGCCCCTCCCCACCTCGGACCTCCCTCCTGCAAAGGTTCTGAGACGTCTCCTTAGAGGGGGTATCTCTTCTCATTGCTAAGAATCATTAATGTAGAATTGTACTCTTTTTACTTTAGCTGTTATTTCTGAATTTAAGCGTGTTCTTATATATAAGTAGAAAAATGTGTCATCAATATTAGTCTTAAAATATTTTTAAAGGGAAAAACATATAAGAATGTGTAGGAAGGAATACCATCCTTGTCTTCGACTTTACCTGAGCATTAGCATGTTAACACACCCCTGGTGCTCGTATGTGAACTCTTCCTGGAATTTAGACGGTACGACACACAAAAGGGCCCCGGGCAGTATCTCTCACAACAGGGGGGAGGCTGAGAATGAAGGGTGGCCTTATTTGTACTAAAAGTTATCACAAGCTAATAGTGTATAGAACGGAATTTTCCGTTTTCTGAGGAAAAAAATACTTGTTTTTACATCCTTGAAATAATTATTGTTTTCCTTCTATGCATTTGTGAATTAGATTTCAAAATACTTTCCATAAGGAAGCTCCTACAAATAATATATGTTGGCCTTGTAAGAAGCAGTCTGATTCATTTTCTGTCATGCTAACCATGTTCAGAGGAGTGCCTCATTTAAGCAGCATGTGATAAAAATTTCACACACAAATTCCCTCATCCTTGTATCACAAAAAAATAATTGGGAAGAAACCAAGCAAGTAGGCAAGGTCCTAGGTGTGCCCCGGGCATCATAGCCTAAATGCAGAACAACTTCAGGTGTTTGTATCTTTCGTCATCCAAATGATGTTGCGGTGGTAATGGTTGAAACAAAAAGGGGGTTCGTGTTAAGTGAATGTAAAACTTCAGTTAACCGTATCGACTAATTCTCAGTAACTGAAATGTTACCCTGGGACCCAAATTATATTTTGGGTTTCTTGGGCTCTTGAGTATGTCAACAGCAACCTTAAAATTAAAGAGAGTTGGAACTGCCTCATTTAGCAGTTAACAAATTATATTTTGTCAATTTATTAACAATTGACCATTAACATTTTGCCTATAACAGTTATATCTATTTCTATAAAAAGACTTGATATCAGGGGAGTGAAAGGGGGAAAATGGAGATAACTGTACTTGAACAACAAACAAATAAATAAATCAATAATACGTAAATAAATAAAAGACTTTACCTCAATTTTCTGTCTTTAGTATCTGATGAAGTGCCCCAGGTATGTGCGTATTTTACACATTAAATAGCACTATATTTGGCCTACTGAGCTCTTCGGATTTGTAAATTATTGAGTAAATGTTATCGTAATTATCCCAATTATTATTGTTGTTAATATCTCTGCATTGAATGCTAGCTTATACCTGTTTTGCCCGAATATTCAGATCTGAGAATTTGGTCTACCTTTTCCTGTGCAAGTTTGTAGTTTGTGCTTAGATGGGGAAAGAGAGTAAGCAGTTTATTTGCCTTTGGGGGCAGGATGTTGAAAAAGAGCTGGAGATCCAAATCAGCATGAGACAGGAGATGGAATTGGCTATGAAGATGCTGGAGAAGGATGTCTGTGAGAAGCAGGATGCCCTGGTGTGTCTGCGGCAGCAGCTGGATGATCTCAGGGCTCTCAAGCATGAACTTGCCTTTAAGCTTCAGGTAGGGAAATAGGAGGAATAGACTCAGTAGCTCTAAAATCTCAGGGCTTTCCTCTGCCCCTTGTGTTACCTAGAATTACACTTTAAACACAGGAAGAAAGAGTTGCATCTCATTTTGAGGCTAGCCGCCTACAAACCACTTTAGGAATCTGACCGTCATGATGGCTACTTTTCAAATTGTAGTGGGGAAAGGGGGTCTCTTTTATCCTACAAGATAATTTCTACTCTAGTCTAACCTGCCAACTGAGTTTTGTATTCCATTAGCTTTTGTACCAGAGTATGCTAAATTGATGAACCTTCTGATGTTGGTTTTTGTGACAGAGCTGTATATAACTACTAATTTTAAATGTAACTTTGTTTTTTCTATACTTGGGAATTAACTGACTCCCAAATACATGAGAATTTCTACTTCGCTATTTCCCACTTACCATTAGGTTCAAAAGGCATGTGCGATTTATTTCAGGGTTTTTTGCTATGTATACATCACTCATAATTTTATTTTCGTAACAGAGCTCAGACTTAGGAATGAAGCAGAAAAGCGAACTAAACAGTCGCTTGGAAGAGAAGACTAACCAGATGGCTGCTACCATTAAACAGCTGGAGCAAAGGTAAAGTGCTGTTTCTTCAGTGAAGCACTCGAGCCGGCAGTGCTGGCAGGAGGAGTGCTCTGCGTATTCAGCAAACAGAAAGCATGTGACATTCTCCCAGCCTGACATCAGGCACGCTGGTGGAGAGAAAGCTGATGAAGTTTTTTGTTTCCTAGAGTGTTGCTGAGAAGGTTTTTCAGAAGCATCAGCCTTTCACAACTGTTCTGAACACCAGAACTCTAACCCTGTCAGTCACATTTCAGTGTCGTGTGTGGGGAGGGATACTTAACAAGGATGGCAGGACTTTCAGATACGCTTGGGATCTGTTGTAGTTCGTCACTACAGTCTTTGAATACTTTGGTGCAAGGTGATGTAAGGCTACTGAGGCCCTTCTTATAACTTCAACCCCCTTTTCCACTTCCTCCAGAATAGTTCTGTTGCTTCCACTGTCACCTCCCGCCCGTGACTTTGAGATATGTCTGTCTCCAGCTCAGTCCCCCATCTGGAGACCAGTCTTGCGTTTTCACCCTCTGATGAGCTGTCTCCCACCACTACGCACCATTCCCAAAGCACAGCCTCTCCCTGTGCTACTCTTCTGTTTCACTTTTGGTCTAAAAACACCGTGGTCTTCCTGGTGCCAAGAGAAACGGCTGAGCCTTCCAGCTCGAATGAGCCATGACGCCCGTGGTCATTCAGCGTTGCCACCTTTACACCCACTGGTCACCCTTCTTGCACTTGAGCAAAACTGAACTACTTACTGGTCCCTGGACATGCTTCCCATTTTTCCCATCTATTTTTTTTCTAGTAGTTCCACCAATTAGAAATGCCCTTTCTCTCCCCACTTCCTTGTTCTTCAGATACATTTTTTTATATTCAGGATCAAATGTTGCCTACCCAGAGTTCCCTCTGATACTTCTTCCCAGCTAAAAATAGTCCACCAAACTGTCCTTGTTGGAATTCCCATGGCCTTATATCCATACTACCCATACTGCTTATAGCACCTCTTGTTTCTGCCTTACCTTATACCCTTGATATATGTGTTAGATCTTCTGATGATGGTGTGAACTCCTTAAGGTTAGTTAACTAATTTCTTAAGTTCCTTCATTGGATCAGTGCCTTGAATACAAGACATTCATTTAGTAGATGCGTGAATGAATGGATGGATGGATGGATGGATGGATGGATGGATGGATGACTTCTTTTACTCAGATGATTCTTGACCAGGGAGCATTCTGAATGGCACTGAATATTGATGTTAACTCAAAATTTATGTGCAAATTCATAAATAGGCTCAAAACCTCTGGTTTGGCTGATTTTAAGTAAAAAGGTATTGGTCTATCCAGGAAGTTATCTCAGTGCTTGCTTATAAGCAGTTATATGCTTGTGACTCAACAAATTAATTTTAATATTCATAATTATATATTTGAAGTGTATTGAATTATTTTTCAATGGTTTTTTAACTTGGTATTTAAAGCAGACAGAATTAAAATGACATCTCTTCAAGTATTAAGCTGACTTACTCTCTTGCTATTTTTGTCTTTCCTGTTTATCCATTTTCTCATTCCCCTTTCACTCCATCTTTATTTTTATTTTATTAATTTAGTGAAAAGGATTTGGTGAAACAGGCAAAGACCTTAAATAGTGCAGCAAATAAACTGATCCCAAAACAACATCATTAGGCACTTTGCAGTGGGTCACCTCGCAAGTCTGATGTCACTTGATTGTAAAAGGAAGAAATCTGACATCTGTTACATTTAGGCTCTGATTTATATAAAACATCACCAAAAATTGACTTTGAATTTGTTGGACTTTAAAAAAAACAGTCTGATATATAGGCTGTGTTTTTTCTTCCTTATTTTCTCCCCAGAGTTAGAAAATTTAGTATAAGTTCTTAATTAAATGCCAAATAAACTTTGAGAAATTACTTCTGAGTTGACCGATAATATTCCATTTAAAAAAGAGGCCTAGGGAATTGAAGCTTTGTACATATATTATTGATGCCTTTACAACCCAGTCCCTGACTGTCAGATTCTAGATTCATTGTCTGTGTCAGCGAGCCTGTTCTGCCCTTGCGATGTAGTGAACTAGAGGTGACAACCATATGGACTTGGACTCTTCTGCAGTAGTTGTGTCTCTTAGACCATGACCCGTTTTCACTTTTGTTGTATAGGTTTAATCCCCAAGCCAGAATAAGTACTTAGTATTTCACTACAGTTCTATTCTCAGTAACCAGGATTGCTTGCAACTTTTTTGCCTTAGTGACTTTAGGGGTGGGAAAACAGCATCCTTACATTTCTTTAAAGTACATAGAAATAAAGTTAGCAGTTAGGTAGCTTATGATAACATAATGATGTGGAAGCTTGGGAAAACCCTCCTGATATTTGTCACTTTCTACCTCTGCCATTTTTCTGCAATTCCACTTCCTAGTTAGGTAGTTCAGAGAGAACTGTTTTCATAAAAACACTTCTCTCCTATTAAAAAAAATACACTACACATTTTTAAAGTCTATCCTGCCTTCCCTTTTGGAGTAAAGTTGGTAAGGTGTTGACATGAGCGATGGCTTCCTACCTGTCATTCCGTGCTATTAACCTTTTCTTAAGAGTTTCTGTTACTTTTTGTTTAAATGGGGGTTTGCTAAAGTTTCTAGGAAACTAACAGTCTAATTATTAGGAAACTATTCCAGAGTAGGAAATAGATAAATGGTAAATATTCTTTATTATTATTTAGTCTAGGAATAAAGATTCCCAGTAGATATTCGCAAACAGTAATTAACAGGGCTTCTTTCTCTAAGTGACCACAGGTTTAACCCTTTCTAGGCTTTACATTATAACTAATCCTGTAAATAACGTGATTTTTAAAAAATGACTTTTGAGTTGTGGGGACAGGCTTTACACAAGCCTTTATTTCTTCCAAAAGTCGTGGCAATTTCTTTTCCTCTTTTTTCATTCTGCTATTATTTGCAGCATTTCAGCTGCTTAGGTTGGGACAAAGGTCAACCCCTTTGCTTCCTGCTCCTGAAATTCTGTACCTTCTTGGAAGAACCACAATTAAGAGAACAAGATAGAGTTCAGGTATGCTTTGATAGGTCCTTCCAGACTGGAACCAAAACCAAGTCAAAGAGCAAGCACGTGACCAATCTCATGGAAGATCTTCTGCTCTTCGACTTACTTCACTTCTTATACTTTTGCACCTATTTTTATCTTCATCAGTGTGTTATGTTGACTTGCCTTTTCTGTGAGCATTTTGAAGGAATGCTCAAACACCAAAAAAATATATATGTTTTAAAGACTACACATAGCATGCTTCCATATTCTACTTTATAGAGCCCTGGATGTTTCACCTCTTAGAACATGCTTCTTTAAATAGGTGCAAAGTGATAGGAACTACAGAAGAAAACATTCATCAGAATCTCCCAGAGATTATGGTCAGGAATCCTGTGAAGGCCTGTGCTGAATTGTTTGTCCACTACTCACACACCACTGGGTAGGAATAGAAAATGAAAGAGAACAAACTCTAACAAAGGCTTCTCCTAATATAATAACCCAAAGCCTGGGTAAGGATTGATGTATAATGTCCAGTGATTTAATACAATTGGTGGTTTAGGGGAAGGACCAGAAAAATTCTAATTCCATATATGTAAGAAGGTAGTTGCCCATTTACAAGTTCCAGTTATTTGTATAAAACAGAAATATAAAGTACCAAACCAATTAGAAAATAAAAACAACAAAAAAAGTGGATTTGACTTTCATTATTCTGTGCTTAAGGTTGGCTTTGGATATGGATTTTCTAAAAAGTGATGTTTTGTTGTTTATCATCTAATGGCTGTAAACTGTAGTATTAGAATAAAAAAAATGGAAAATCACCTTTCCTCTGCCTGGTTCACCTTCATCTTGCTTTTCTTTAGAATTTGTTTCTTCTCCATCTTTTTCCCCATAATTTCTTCCCCTGTGTCCTGCAGTGTTTTTTTCCTCTCTGTGTTTCTCTGTGCCTTCTTCTTTGGGTTTTATTTTGTGTTGTGAACTTGGTCTTCCTCCCCACCGTGGCTTTTGTTTTTTATCACAAGTTCATATGGCTCACATCCAGATTACGCCAGGCTGAGCGAGACCGCCAGTCTGCTGAACTGGACAACCGGCTCTTCAAGCAGGACTTCGGAGACAAGATCAACAGCCTGCAGCTGGAAGTGGAGGAGCTCACCCGGCAGCGGTGAAGAGGGCAGCTGGAGCTGGCGGGGTGGTCGTGGGCGGCTCTACGGCTGACAGCAGAGGAGGGCTGTCACGATCCGGCCCTGTCCTGTGTTTGCAGTGCCCTTTGTCTGAAATTAGAATTCAGAAAGCTTCATATACATTAGCATTCCTAAAAGCTTGTCAGTAGCCTTTGCAGTCAAAGAAATAGGAAGTTAGAACCCAAGGCCCCAGATATATATATGTAGGAAAGAGTAAGAGAATTAATAACCAACACAACACTAATAATAACACTGTTTTTTTAATCCTTACTGTGTGCAAAATACTGTACTAAGCACTTCACATGCACTCTCCCGGTATCTCCCCATCAATCCTACTGATTAGGTACCTTATTTCCTGCAAGGGGTTAAATTGTCCAGATTCACACAATTAAGCTAATACATTCTAATTAAAAACCTATCTCTCACTGACTCCAAGCCCTAAACCCATTCTTCCATATTATCTCTCAAATGAGACTCTATTCTGGGCTAAAGCCACTGACTTGAAACATGTAGAACTTGGTCATTGGATATAAACACATAGTACTAGGGATACTCGTGGTTGACTGTAAGTGTAACTGGGATTGAACAGTGTAACCATACAGGAACAGTTAATACAAAATGGGACTCCAGTATCGGTGCTTTCATACTGTAGCTTGCTGAAAATTTATCAGTGCTGTCTTTCAGTTACAGTAAATCCTACCACTAATTGTCATTCAGTTGACTGCAGCCCTTCATTAAGAGTTCATATTAAATATTGACATTGAGTGGTGACCTCAGGCACGGGGAGACCCTAAGGCACATTCTTAGTCTAAGAAAGACTAAAAAACTAAACATGTTGTATGTATTTTAGTGTTACTGGCTTTATTATATTGTATTTTACTACTTTAAGACTTAGTTTTCAATATATATGACAACTTTGTATTAATCAAGAATTTAATTATTAAACTTGAAGAAAAGGGTTTGGTATTCTTTATAGAATGAGTACAGAAATCCAGATGTTCATCCTTTTCCTCTCCCACCTATTCCAGGTACCAGCTTGAGTTAGAACTAAAACAGGAAAGAGAGAGGAGGTCACAGGACAACAGGAGCATCCCAGGAAGGGATTTCCAGAAGCCAGAACCCAAAATGGTAATAACTGGTACTGCCTTATCCATTTACTTACTACTTAGAGACGACCTTCGTGGTCAGAAAATTCCCTCATGGAACCCCTGCTCCAGGCTAGAGCTGGAGTCAACACCCGGGAGCCGGTCCCCAAGTCTCCCTCCCAGATGCTCTAACTTGATTTCATTTGGAGTCAAGGGAATTAATAACCATGATTTCCAGTGACCCTGTTATGTTTTTTAATTTTTTGGTATCTTAACAACAATATGTTTCTTAGACCTCTGCTAGCCAATATTTTTAATGATATGGTCTAGTAATCCCTTCCCAAACCTGAATTCTCCTTTAACAGAATTGTCTTAAATGTGTATTTACATCTGTGTACCTTTTTCAGAATCATAACGCTTTTAGTTTTAGCATATTCAAGGTACTTCTTTTGGATAAATTAGAGAAAGGCAGAACTGGGCTTGGGGAAGGGCAGGCATGGAGAGCGGTTTAATGAGCAGAAGTAGAAGTCTCTGCAGAGCAGCCTGAGGACAGGGACCTTCAGCACCTGAAGTGGTGCGGGAGCTGACACTGGGTAAGATCGTCTCTGGGACCCAGAAAACAAGAGCAAGCCCCTTCGAATAATAAAATTTTAAAATGTGGAATATTTTTTCTATGAAAGACACAGGGGAAAATTACCTTTCTTGTCCATTTATATGTAACAAAGCAGAACAAATTTATAAGCTGCTTATTTAAAATTTCTAGAGAGTATGCTGCTAATTTGCTGGAGAGTAGAAAAGAATGATGAATGGGAATTTATTATATAGTACTCATTACAACTGATTTAAAGCATGCAAAGGACTGCTGTGTAGCATGCTGTCTTTATTATTTCAGTTTAGCAAACCTAAAATGTACTTACAAGGGCTTATCAGTATTTACTAAAATCTTGGACTATCTCACCCTGTCTTTCCAGTGAGGCCTCAGGTTTCTCAATCTGGAGTTGCCCAACAGTAGGATTTCCCACAGGGTAAATACTGGGTTGACCGCCTCCCCTTGATACCTAAGTGGTTTAAGAACATACATTCTACTTTTGGAGGCTGATAGGCAGCAAGTCAAGGCAGGAACAGTGTGTGCCACAGAGAGAATTTGTCTCTAAACACTGGCAGGGCCTCGGAGCATGGTTAGCAATGCAGTTTGGAAGTCGGTATTGGTCCTTCAGAGAAGAAAACTCTTGAGTTGTGTAGACTGTAGAAACCATGGCATTGCGCGTGCAGTGGATTACACAGTCCGCTGGCTATGGCCCTGCTTGGTGTCACCGGTTTTCCAGAGCCCAGCTGGCAGGTCTAAGAAGTAACTGAGACCTTGTGCCCGCTTTGCAAGTAAATAATATACATTCTGAATTTCATTTGAATCTCAAGAATTAAAGAAACTATCTACTCTGAAAAGAATTTGTTGCAAACTCTATAGAATAATCTGTTAAAAAACTACTTGTAGCAAAGAATGAGGAAAAACATCTTAAAAGTTAAATTCCTTCCCTTAAAAAAAAAAAAGCTGCTTAGCATTATACCCAAGCTAAGAAAAAAATGTCTGCAACATCATCACTGTTTAGCATTCTGAACAATCAATAAATCAGGCTGTTTTCTTTTGGCAGGATGGGAAGCACAAAATTCAAGAGGAAAATGTTAAACTAAAAAAGCCCCTGGAAGAAAACCACAGGTGTTTATTAATAAAGTATTAACTAAGATATAAAGTCATTTTGGGGTGGTGGGAAAAAAAGAGAGTTTTTGATATGCATTGCCAATGACACAGGACTAGACACTGACTTGTAATATTGATATTCTAGAAAGACATTTTGAAGAGGAAGTAAATAAATAGTAAATCAAATAAATATTGTAACACATTAAACCAAACCCATTTAGTCCATTTCAGAAACAAGAAGGGTGACTGTGCTGTCCTCTGACTCTTCCCTAGTTAATCCGCAAACTCAAATTATCACTGAAAAGATGGTTTGTAATCTCTGCTGGATTGGGATCACAAGAGAATGAAGCACAAGTCACAGCATTTCTTAGGGACTTAAATGCCCCTGAGTATGACTTGTTCCTACCTATGTGCTAAGTCAAAGGCAGCTGCGTTTCAAAGAAATCCTCTAATTGCCCTTATTTCTGTTCTCTTAAGGGTCTCAAACAGTTGAACTTGATTCATTTTTCTTAATTCTTCATCTGATTTGTTCACTATATGAAGAGCATAGGGTCATTTCAAGGAAATTGACCTTTAACCATTATTCTAGCAGGTAGAGATAGAACAAAATATTACATAGTGCCACTGCATTAAAAAGACAGAAAGGAGGTCCAACTATTTGACATCCTGGAAAAGGCAAAGCCGTGGAGATAGTGGTTGCCAGGGGCTAGGGGTTGTGGATTGGTGGATGAATAGGCAGAGCACAGGAGATTTTTTAGGACAGCAGTAACAGTCAACATGGTGCTGCAGTGATAGATACTTAGTGATAGATAGTCATTACGCACTTGTCTAAACCCATAGAGTGTACAAAGCTAAGCGAACCCTAAGGTAAACTGTGGACTTTGAGTGACATGTCAATGTAGGTTTATTGGTTATAACAGCATGCACCACTCTAGTGCAGAACCTAAAACTGCCCTAAAAATTAAAGTCTATTATAACAACAACAACAAAAGGTTAGTAACAAGGAAGGGACCATAGAAGGGTTCTGAGAACCACACAGTATATATTTTTGGCATCTGCCCCCATCCAGGCTCTGATGCCTTACTGAGGTTGTGTGTAATCTGGAGCAAAAGCAGCTGCTGGAGAAGGTAAATCACACAGAGCAGCAGTAGGCTGATCATGCAGGTACTTGGCCTAAACAGCTCTTCCTCACCACCAAGGCCAGAGAGATTCCAAAGGCAGGAGCAACCTTAAACACAACCTGCTGACATGTCAGCACAGCCTGGGCCGTGGAAGTGAACAGGCCTTAAAATTAACCAGGACTGCAGAAGTGCCTTTCAGGCTAATGTTAGGGTGTTACAATCAGGAGCATCTCATGTAGGAGGCTCTGGTTTAGGCCTTGGGAACCTAAGGCAATACTACCTTGTATCTGCAGAGTGCTCTGCAGCTTGGAAAGTGCGTTTCCCATTCATTATCTCCTTACAAAGTTAATTTGTCTCACAAAAGTTTGATCTATTCCTGCTTTACAAATGAGAAAGCTTAAGGAGCCCACAGAGGCCCTGTGGTACCCCCAAGTTGCCTCTACTTACCTTGTCTTCTCTTTTTAAGTCCTTCGTCTCTGCACTGCATACAGCTGCTTCCAGGGCCTGTCCTGGCCAGAACTGCAGCCCTAAAACATACCCAGGCTTCTTAGGGCTGTGGCCTGAGGAAGAGCTGAAAACCAGGTCACACTGGTGGTCACACTGCCACTCAACCAAGAGAACTGCAGCCACCACCGATCCGCGGTGCATTTTCTCTAGAATGGAAAGTAGACCTTGCTTTCCTCTTAAGCTCCATATGAAGCTGGGAAAGTCCGAGTTAGTTCGGCTGGGTCTGGTGAAGTACCCCTAAATGGGTATTCCTGGGGCAGTCCCGTCCATTTCTTTCCCTGACTGATTTGCCAAAGTTCACACTTTACCATTATTAGGGAAGGGGACTGATATGTGACATAATGAATAGATTTCTGTAATGTCAGACAGAAAAACTTGAATTGGCCATTTGGAGTTTTACAGGTTTGGAGAAATAAGTGCTATTTGCTTGATCATAAAAGGAAATAATACAACTCCAAATCTACTTTTAAACAGGAACCTTACTGTAGGTCAAGGATTAGATTCCAGTAATAGATTTAACAACCAAAATTTCTTGTCCTTAAAGGTCAAGATTAGTGATTATATTGGATCCAACAACATAAAAAACCATGGTATTGTGCTTTTTGTGCTTTTGAAATGATGCAAATGAAAATATACTAAGTTGCTGTTTTTACTGGTTTTAATTTTCCATTCTAGGCTGCAGTCTCACCCTGTGGATGAACAGGTAACTGAGCCTCCTGAAAAACGTCTTGTATCGGTTACGCGGTTGGCTGTGCTGTGCCTGGCTGTAAATAAGGCAGCCGGGGAGGTGGACGGTGCATTCGGGCCTCTGTGTCCTGGCCTCGGAGCAATGTCCTAACCGAGCAGGCATCCACCACGGCTCTCACTGGGAGCAGCACAGCTTTGAGCAGTGGACGGCGTGAACAACAGTTCTCACTGCTTATTTGAAATTCTCTTTGACACCTAAGAAACTGGACCTAAGAGAGCTCACCGTATCTCCCTTTCCCTTAGTTTTCCTTGTATAAAATGGAGAGAACACTGGCTGGTGTGGGTCCATGGATTGGGCAGGCCTGTGAACCAAAAGGTCTGGTTCCTGGCCAGGGCACATGCCTGGGTGCCGGCCAGGCCCCCACCCAATGGGGAGCTCGGAGAGGTGACCAAATGATGTCTCCCTCTTTTTGTCCCTCCCTTCCCTTCTCTCTAAAAATAAGTAAAATATTTAAAAATAAAAGGGAGAGAAAAAGTACTTTTCAATCACTTAGGAATAAGCAGACATAAATGATTGTAAAATACTTTGCCAATAAGCAGTGTATGACAGCCCAGTGAGAGAGATGCTAAATGCCCCTATGTCTGTGTCACCTCTGTCAGGTATTGATTAGGGTATAAAATGGAGCCCACTCCTTTCCATTCTTGATGGTAGAACATAAGGCAAGAGGGATCAGGCTCTTTTTTTACTTTTTACACTTAGATACTTGAATTTTCTTTTTATAAGTAAAATCACATGTTACTTTATTAAAATTAAGGGAGCTCCAAGGCTGATGACAGTATTATCAAAGTTGTATTAACATGGGGGTGGGGCCATATGGAATTTATTAGTTTCCAGATAGTCTGCAGTGTGTTTATATTAATTTTGTAACTAAAAATACTTATTCTGAAATTAATATTTCTGAAGCTAAGAGAAACTAACCTGCTCGCTGTGTGGTTTAGGATCAGCTGCTGCTCGCTGAGAAGCCACAGGTGTGTCAGCTATGCCAAGAAGGTGGCAGCATAACAAAGGTAATAGTGGTGAGAGGTGAACAGGTCCTTCACAGGGATGTCCTCCACGCCACTGTCCCCTCCAGTAGTAGGAGCTTTGCCGTGAAGAGTGCGGAGAACGGGGAAAGCAACAGGAACAGCATTTGTGTACCTGTTTTTTTCAGTCACATTAAGTCATGTCAGTAAGCCCCCATTAAAATAAATATAAACAACTAAAATAATTTAACACAAACGCAAATTTATAAATAAACATCTCTTGAGCCCCTACTGTATGGAACGCTGTTCCATGTGCGTGCGAGACAGTGGTGAGCAAAAGTGTAGACGGAGTGAGCCCTTGTCCCTTGTGAGGGTTGTGTCCTTCGTGCCATCATTGTGTGGCTGCAGGAGTGTGGACTCAGAGACGGCAGGTGCACTTCCCAGCGCTACTCAGCCAGTGAGAGGCAGAGCCCGGATGCAGCCTGACTGGCTCCAGGTCTGCACTCCGGCCGGGAGGCCGCCTGCTTGGATAAGGTCGGTTTGGGGAGGGGTTCTTTGAAGTATTTGGGGAGACGGCCTCAGGGGGACATGAACTCTCCCCAAAACCAAACCACTTGTCTTCCCCTCAGACCCTCGAGGGTGTCTGCCCGAGCCCCTTCCCAGTTTGTTGTCCTAGAATTGGTAGGGTGAAACAGCCAGGTCAATGCCTTGTCCGCGTGCCCCCGCCCCCGCGTCAAATCCGGTGTTCGGGTCCTCGTAGGGTGTCAAGAAATGTCACGACAAGTGACTGTAAGAAACAAGTGCTTGCAGGAGATGAGGAAACTTGCCCAAATTCTGGATTGCAGCCTGCCTTCCGCCATCTGTGATCTTGCCGAATTTTAACAAACAAAATTATAATAGGGCCTACTCTTAAATTCTCAGAACTAGGCAAAAGTGAACTGCCTTTCTAGGACTGGAAGTTGTGATTGTAGAAATACAGAAGAAACTACTATTCTACTTCTGGCCTGTCTCTTCTAACCCATGCAAAGTAACTGTGTCTGAGGAAAGGGCCTCCCAGGCTTTCAGATGAAAGTGTTCCCTTACCTCCCCTGGCCCCTCAGGAAGACGAATGGTCAGAAAGTACCATTGTTCCTAGGGAACGTGGTTCTTCACAACCTTTTATATGGGCGCTGTGCGAAGCATCCTCCCACAGCCTTACCAGTGACACTGCCATAACGACCCCCAGGCTACCCCACCACTTGGCCTCTAAAGATTTAAAATGAGTAATAAAGAGACTAATTTCCCTATAAACAGGATGCAGGAAGCTGTGCTTCTGCTGCACTGATATCCCAAAGGCTGTGCTTCTAGAGCATCACAGGAGAGCATTGAGCACATCAGTGTATAAGGAATTGTACTTTCAGTTCACACTCAGCACATTTTTTAATCTTAGGCTGCTCCCCAGTCCATTGCTGCATCTCTGCCTGCCTTGCTTGGATTGTGCTTAGGTACTTGCAAACTACTTTTAGAATTAGCCCACCTAACAGTGATATAGTGAATGACAGTGTGTATTCTAAGATAAAGAATTTGTATGTTTTTAATTCTGTAGCGCTGCTTCACTGTAATAACTAGACTGTAAGCGTCTTTGTAGGCAGAAGCTGTGCTTGGTCAGATAACTTTCTGGTGCACAACAAACATTCAGGCAACACTTGATGGGACGTTGAGCGTTTACAGTATTTGGTCTTTTCTATTCCGTGCATCCTTATCCTTCTGTTCCCCACCTAACCTCCTCTTGTCCTTGCAGAACGTGTGTCAGAACTGCAGAGGAAACTTCTGCAATGCCTGCTCAACAAACGAACTGCCTCTTCCTTCCAGTATCAAGCCGGAGCGAGTTTGCAATCCCTGTCACGAGCATCTGATGAAGCAGTACTCCACCAGCCCATCGTAAGACTGGAGGCCAAGACCTGGACCAGGATGTCTCTACCTGTGTTAGATGCCAGGATTCCCTAGAGTCCAGACCTTAGAATCAACTCAAAGTTGATAGAAATGCTTTAAATAAACTGGGTTCAGGAAGAAAAAGGCAGTGACTGGGGGTGTTGGAAATTTTGCCCGTTTTCCCTAACGACTGTATGAACAAACAACCCCACTTTGAAGGGTCCATTTCATAGCATGTCTTCAGAAGGGCTATTCACTTTTGTGAATAGTGGTAATAACTGGATAGACAGAAGAGAAGAGAGGGTTCTTAGCAGATAATAAAAAAGAAAATGATCATCTTCCTCTTACATTTGCAGATTCAAGGGGGAAAGATAAATGTTAACTAAGATCAAAATGACAGATGTTACATATTTTTCCAAGTGCTGCTAGGTACAAACTTTGTTTCCTCTTCGGTCTGCTTACTACCTCTTCAAACTGTCTCTACCAAACTGTGAACCCGAACTCAGGGAAGAGAAAGTAGAGTAATATAAATTCTGAATGTACTTAAAGCAATGTTGTAATATATTAAGTTTCAGGACCAGAATTTTCTGGCCCGGCCTGCAGGTGTTTTCACTGTCTGAACAAGGTGGAGGAACATCTGCTGTGTTTCCCCTTAATGACTTGAAAAGTAAGTACCTGCCCTGCTCAGAGCCTCCCTCTGCAACACCAGCCCACCCTCCTCTCCAAGTCATATGCAAATTGTTAGTTTTAAAGATGCGATTAGACTTGGCAAATAGGGAGCATTGAAAGCAAAGCTAAAGCAGGTTTAAAGTAAAATAATCTAATGTACATGGCAGAGAACAATGAGCTCAGAATATTTATTAAATTCTTTCTTGACTAAGGGACCCCTTGCTCTGAGCCAAGAATCAGAACTGGTAGACGAGCTTTTTGGAAATACGGCACTCAGACATCTTTCAGCAACAAGTCCTACTGGGGTGAAAGAGGGAAGAGCACTTAGCGAGGGAAGGGAAGAAATGGTGTGTGCCTTTTTTATTGTTACATGTGTCTAGATTGTTTGATTCCAAATAAAGCCTCAGAAGACACGATTCTGTAACTGGGCTCGAATTCTGGGGTGCAAACATCTGGAACCATGGCATTTGATAAATCCTGTCTCTTAAAACAGAGTTACAGCCTGGGAAAGAGTTGTTATTTTGGAAGTCTGGCATGTTGTTTGGTGAAGCTGAGTTTTAAGAGTACTAAGGAAAAATAAAATCTAATAATTCTAGCCTAGTTTGTTGTCTTTTTTCCCCTTTAAATAATATTTATTTTTGTGATTCTTCATCTTCCTTATTTTTGGCTTCATATGCCAGCAGTGTTCTAGGTGCTGCAGTTAATTTGGGGAATTATCCTAAATTAGCACAAGTTATTTTAAAACTGGTTTCAGATTAAGTTGGAAACAGGCAGCTCTGTAACACAGACTGTAAGATGGATAAGTAATTAGACGCGAGGTTTCATTTTGAACTGAAAATGAGCTGCTCAGCCTTTTTTAAAGCTTTAACGATCTGTCACTAGTGCAGCAGCCCACAGAAACGAGGGGCTGAGCCACAAGTACCCTGACTCAGTGTTTAAGCCCATCTTCCTTAAAAACTGGGCTTTCCACTATTGTCAACAGCACCAACCTGAATTAACCAGAGGCAAACAACTTTCACTCTGAAAACTACGAGACATTGCTGGAAGAAATTAAAGGTGCCAATAAATGAAAAATACCCCATGTTCACGAAATGAAAGACTTGATGTCGTTAAGATGTCAGTACTACCCAGAGCCACCTACAGATTCGGTGTAATCTCTTCCAAAGTCCCAACACAGTAGCAATGGTGGGAACAGCAGCACCCATGCCAAAATGCACATGGACTCTTAAGGCGTGCCCGCATAGCCAACACGATCTTTAAAAAGAGCAAAGTTGGTCTCACATTTCCTGATTTGAAAACTTACTACAAAGCTTCAGTGTTCAAAACAGTGTGGTGCTGTCATAAAGAGACATAGGGACCAAAGGAGGAGAATGGAGAGCCAAGCCATGGCTGGTGTGGCTCCGTGGACTGAGCACAGGCCTGTGAACCAAAGGGTCAATTCCCAGTCAGGGCACACCCCTCGGTTGTGGGCCAGGTCCCCCGTGGTGGGGGCGGGCATGCACAAGAGGCAGCCACACATTGATGTTTCCTTCTTTCTCCTTCCCTTTCCTACTCTAAAAATAAATAAAATCTTAAAAAATATGAAAGAATGTAGAGCCAGGAAATAAACTCTCACATATACGGTCAGCTGATCTTTGAGAAGAGTGCTGAGACCACTGAAGTTGGGGCAGGGCGTCTTCTCAACAAATAGAGTTGGACCTTTATACCGTACACAAAACTGCAGTGGGTCAAAGATCTACCCTAAGAGAACTATAAAACTTAGAAGAAAAGAGAGGAAAAGATTTATGGTATTGGATTTAGCAACAGTTTCTTGGATAAGACACCAAATTCACAGGTGACAAAAAAAAAGTATTGGTTGCACTTCAAAAATTTTTGTGGACAAACTGGAATCCCTGTGTACTGTTGGTAACAATGTAAAATGGTGCAGCCACTGTGGAAAACAGTATGGTAGCTCCTAAAGAAATTAAACAAAATTACCATGTAATACAGCAACTCCACTTCTGACTTATACCTCCAAAAAAGTGAAAGCAGGGACTTAGACATTTCTATGTCCATGTCCATAACAGCATTATTTACAATCACCAAAAAGGGGAGCAACCCAAGCATTTACCATTGAATGGATAAACTAAGCGTGGTAGATCCATATGATGAAATATTCAGTCTGAAAAAGGAAGGAAATAATGACACACTACCACATGGATGAAACTTGACATAAAGGAAATAAGCCAGTCAGGACACACACGATTCCACTTGCATGAGGTCCCAGAGCAATCCAATTCAGAGACGAGGATGGTAGTGGCTGGGGCAGAAGGTGGGCGGTGGGGGTGGGGCATGAGGACAGTTTCCACTGAGGAAGATGAAAAGATTCTGGCACAACATGAGTGTATTTCATCCCACAGAAATGTAAACTTAAAATGGTAAAGTTTGTTATGAATATTTTGCCACAATATGTAAAAATCATGCTTTCCAAAAGGGCAGACACAGAAAATAGGCAACGTTTGCATATATGGGTTGGAATGCAGACATTGCACTGCCCACTGAGGGGACCTGGAAGCCGGCACTCCAGTAGCAATGGGCAGACCCAACGGCCGATCTTTCATTGGAAACCAAAGTGTGGTTTCCAGCGACATTCTCCAGTAACAGGGACCTGGGCTTCTTGGAGAAATGGCTAATTCTAGGTCTGGGGCACCTTGTAATGCCAAAAGGAGGTGCTGTCAACGCAAACGGATGAGGGTGCCTATCAAAGGGACACAGGAGCCAACTGAAGGCTCCCAAATACCAAAGCTGAAACAGTGTGAGCAACAAAATAATGTGTAGGGTTTAACCCAAGGTGTAAAATTAACCCCCGTGAGTTCATATTGATACAAGGATTAAATAAATGGGGGAGATACAGTATATCTCCTATTTGGAAAAATTCCATGCAGTTTATGTAACTATTCCTTCAAGAAGCTACAACTTTCCCTGGCTGGTGGGGCTCAGTGGATTCAGTGCCAGCCTGTGAACCAAAGGGCCGTCAGTTGGATTCCCAGTCAGGGCACATGACTGGGTTGTGGGCCAGGTCCCCAGTAGGGGACCTATGAGAGGCAACCACACAGTGATGTTTCCCTCCCCCTCTTTCTCACTGCCTTCCCCTCTCTCTCAAAATAAATACAATTTTTTTTTTAAAAAAAAGCTAGAGTTTAACTCCCGTCTTGAATGTGGGTTGTGTGCTTAATAACTTGCTTCCAAAAAAAAAATATGAAAAGAGAAGGAATTTTATTTTGCAATTACAGTTTACATCGAACATTATTTTGTATTAGTTTGAGGTCTACAGTATAAAGTAGTTAGACAATCATATACTTTACAAAGTATATTTCAAATACCCACCTGGCACCATACTTAGTTATTACAATATTTTTTACCTCATCCCTTATGCTTTATATTCCTGTGACTATCTCGTAACTACCAATTAGTATGTCTTCATCCCTTCACCTAAAGTTCCTAAGAAAGGAACTTTATAGTAACCTAGCAAACACTACCTGGGCCAGGTGATCAAAATTCAGTGTCAGCAGTGAGTCATTTGGGTCACATGAATCCTTTACAAGATGTGGTGAGAATGACATCTTTGTGTTCTTCCTCCCCAAAACTACAACCCAGTCTAACCAGGAGAGAAACCTCAGAAAACCCGACTCAAGCACATTTTACAAAATATCTGAGAGTTTCCCTTATCGTGTCAAGGGCATCAAAAAAAAAGTCTGAGGTTAAGGAGACATGATGACTGAGTAAGTGGGACCCAACATTACTTGTGATGAATGTACCGTGGCAAGGTAAGGTGTCAGCAGTAGGGGAATTAGGTGAAGCATGTACAGGAGTAGTTCTATTTTTGCAACATCTTTGTGTATCTAAAAGTTTGTTTAAATAAATTAGTGCTTTCATGCTCAAAACCACTACAGGCCTAACCTAGTAGAGGTTGACTAAACTCCCTAAATGCAGTTTAAGTTATTTCCAAATAGATTCTGAGGATTTTCCTTAGCCTGAATATTTTAAGTCAGATATACAGCTCAGCCTAAGGTCCTTCATTCATTATTTATAGCGAAGTTATAAAAATGTATGATGAAACAAAGGGAATTTAACTATTTTGTGAAAGAACTCCAGGTATAGCCTAGTGATTTTTTTTTTAAGATTTAGAAGGGAAGGGAGAGAGGAAAACATCGATGTGGGAGATATTTTGATCGGTTGCCTCTTGCACACCCCCAACGGGGGACCTGGTACGCAACCCAGACATGTGCCCTGACTGGGAATCCAAAGGCACTCAGTCCACTGAGCCACACCAGCCAGGGCTGGCCTCGTGATTCTGAAGTAGCTCTCAGGGCCACTGTCACAGCCTCACTTTGCTCAACAGATTGCCAGCCATTTTTAAAGAATTGCATTTCAGAGATAAGTGGCTGTTTCTATAGCAAAACGCCTTTCAAATAACCTAATATATGCCCCTCCCCAAATGTTCTCCCAGGACAAATCCTAGTGATCCTTAGACAGCTGTTGGCTTGGGGATTTTCAATTACTGAGGTCTTCTATGGTATTCTCAACGCTCTGGACAGTTGATTTGTTGTTGACATATTAATTACTTTGGTATGAGATTTTTGTAAGTGCATCAGTCTACCAAGTCAGAAATCAAGTATCTGACCAGCACAATTTCTATACTAAGAATATGACAAACTTTATTCAAAGACAACCTGTTACCTTGAGAAATAAAACTGATAAAGAACCAGGCACCAGGTGTAAGCATAACTGAGGATGTCACGTTCCTAGGAGTTAAGCAAGCTTGGTAAACAGCACTCAGGGCTCCAGTTGGCAGTTGGAGGGGGATGCTGGGCCCATCTCCAGGCAGCGGGCTTGCCTTACCATTTCGGGGTGCTTCTGGCACAATAATTATCACAAATAATTTACATTAGGGCAGGTTAAAAATTAGCCCAATAGTATCACTTGTATTTCATTTGCTTTCTTAAGGGGGTAAGAAGTGAATGGAATTACACCCATCTATCAGAAATCTTGAATAACTCAGTTTCTCTTTTGCTTTTGATCTTTATTCCCCAACGTCATTATCAAGGGCAGAAAGGGGGCAAGCCTCTTTATTTCAATTAGCTTGGGACAAGTCTTTGAATATATCTGTGCAGAGTCACATTAGTCTGGATCACTTGAAAAGCTTATTCTGAAATGTACCTTAGTGACCCCCATAAGCTTCACTGAATCCATCCATATTCTAGTCTCCCTTGGCCATATGCCTTCCTACCTTATCATCTGGTGCTTCCAAAATCATTTTGCTGGGCTGTCCTAATTCTGACACAAAACCTAGAAGCCATAAAAGGGAAGATTGAAGAATTCCACCACATAAAAATAATTTCTGCCGTAACACGCACAGTGACAGACTGGGGGTGGAGTTGGATCATTTAAAGCTAGTTCACTGCAAGAATAAAGAGCTCCTGCTAACTAGTTAGGAAAAAGACCAAACAATAGAAGAGTGGTCAATAATCACAAAAAGGCAATCAGCAAAATTCAGGTTGTGCAGACCTCTTCAGGTTAATCTTATTTCCTCAAAAATGAAAATACAGGGTCCAGCAGAAGGCCTGCTTGAGTGTGGTTTGTAGGGTAATAAAATGGGTGTAATAATTTAGTTTACTTAGAACATTTCACCTGAAATGTCATATGGTGTGCTTGAGTGTGATAGTGTTGTTAGAAAAGTACATGCTAATGATTTTGTAAGCACTCGGGATTTTGGAATAAAAAAGGGGCATTATTTGTGCCGGACCCTGTACTAAAGGAAACATGTAGATTAAAAGAAATAGGAAACAGGCACTCTATTACTGAAGAAAAGCTTATGAAAAAGTGCCCAACATCATGATTGTCAAGGAAACCAAATGAAAACAATGGGACACCACCATGCACAGAATGGTTAAAATAACAGGACAACACCAATCAACGGTGAGGTCACAGACCTACTGGAACTTTTAGATTGTCTGTGGGTATCTAAAACAGGATGACCGCTTTGGAAAGACGTCAATTTCTAGTAAAATTTAAAATATAGCAGCCTTACAACTCAGGATATTCTAAATACCTGCTTAAAAGAAACCAAAGCACAGGTCACAAGAAGCCTTGCACAAGAGGTTACGTTTATAGCAACTTTATTTGTAACAGCCAGAAACTATAAGCAGCCCATTGTCCACCAGTTGTTCACCTACCACGTGGGCAGTTACACGTGGCACACTCATACAGTGGAGTGCTACTCCGCTTGGCAATGAAAAGGAACAAAGCTGGGACACATGGATGAACCTTAAAACATGCTAAGAACTTTACACAAGAATACACAGTGCATGATTCCCTTTATACGAAGTTCTAGAATGGCCAAACCCATGTCTGGTGAAAACAAAACCCCAACAGGGAGAAGGGACGAGAGGTGCAGGAACTAACTGGGTAAAGAAACCTTCTGATGTGATGGAAACATTCCATAGCTTGCTAGGGGTTTGGGTTACAAGTTGTACATCCAAACTCATCAAATGGTACACTTAACATTTGTTCACTTCAAAGTAAATTTCACAAGAAAGTCAACATGGATGCCCAAAAGCTTGAGTCAAATATAGATGTTTACACCTTTGACACGCATAAAGAAAACAGATGGATACACAGATACCAAGAAAATATGGCAAAATATTATTTGTAGACTTGAGGTGATAGGTATAGGCATGCTTATAATTAAACTTTTCTGTATGCTTGACATTTTATATTCAAAGTCACAGGTGGGGGGACAGAGGCACATTGACCAATGGTGGCGTGTGAATGGTTTAGACCTTGACTGAAACTTTTTCTTTAAAAAAAGGACATTTCAAATAGATATTTGGTAAAAAATTAGTATTTTTAGGAATGATGCTATTTTTAAAGTCATTTTTAAACAGATGTATACTGAAATACAGATAAAAAATACTGTGGTTTGGTTTTGCTTTAAAATGAATGAGAATGAAGAAGTTTCATGAGGATAAGTAGATGGGGTTTATAAGAGAAAAACAGGAGAGGATCTGATGGGGATTATAAGAAAAAGGGGAGAGGGTATGAAAAGAACTCACAGAAAAGGAAATAAAAAAGCTCTAAATATGTAACACTATGAGAGAACACCGTGTGGGTGGGTGGGTGTTTAACTCGCTAATGCACTGTCAGTGAGGCTTTGGGGAAATGAGCACTTCCACTGCTGGTGCAAACTAAGAAAAAATCTAAAAACCTGATTTGATATAAATTACAAGCGCACATACTCTGACCATTTATCCCACAGAGAAATGCATGTCTGTACAAAATGACAAATTTATACAGGGTGATCCACTTCAGCATTGTAAGAGCAAGGACTGGACACAATCTGTGTGTCCATTAGTAGGGGACAGGTTCAGCTGCATACATCTGTACTACAGTCATCTCAAAAAATGAGGAAAGGTTTTGTATGCCGGTATCGAGTGACCTCTAGGATGTATGGAAGAAGGTACAGAATAGCAGTACACATGCTGTATTCGCTTACCTATACAGTATCACTGGAAGTTTACATTAGAAACTGATGAGAGCTGCCTAAGGCAAGTGGCTGAAGTACAGGATGGGAGGGAGACTGTAGACCCCTCTGTATCTCTACAATTTTATTTTCTTCAAAACAAATATAAACAATTTAAAAAATTATCCCACCGCTTATTTTCATATCAAGGCTTATGAACCAAATAAAACCTTTTATTGATAACCCTTCCTGTAATTAAGAAAACCACCCAACTAGAACACTGGGCAACAGATCTGGACACCTCAGCAAAGACAATATGCAGATGCTCAACATCAATTAGAGATTAAAACAAGATACCACTACACACTGACATTCTGGAATAGCTAAAATTTAAAACACTGAGAACACCAAATGCTGAGAAGGAGCTGCTACACAAACTCTCTCATTGCTGGTGAGGAAGCAAAATGGTACAGCCACCTTGGAAGATAATGTAGCAGCTTCTTGCAAAACTAAACATAGTCTTACCATATGATCCAGCACCCCCGCTCCTTGGGATTTACCCAAATGAGATGAAATGTTATGTACACACAAAAACCTACATATGAATGTTTATAGCAGCTTCCTACAAACTTCAGAATTATTTTGTAATCTGCTGAATCAAGGAAACTCTTCCTACTACATTAGAGCAATGTCTTGGAAAGCCCCTGGAACTAGGCCTGCCTCTGCTTCTCTATCACACAGGTCCTACCAAATGAATGTAAATCCATTCACATAATTTAAGGGAAACTCTGAAAATAATGGAATCTTTTAAATTGTAAAATGAATAGGATGTAACCCAGAGAAAAGCTCCCTAAAGAGAACCTGCTGAGGGACTGTTTACAGAAGAGGACACCAACAGGGGAGGCTGACTAATAATGAGAAGGGAAGTGGCTTTCTCCTGATTCTTCCTTCCCACCGCTGCAGAGGCAGTGAGGGTTTGGATCCCCACCACACGGCAGACTCAGTCTCCCCTCCCACCTGGCAGAAGCCTCCTTCACCCAGCAGAAGACAAATACTCTGGTTCGGCTTCATTCTCGAGTCAGTGAGTGTATCAGATCACAAGTTGCAGCAATTCCCTCCTTGGTATATTTCCATGTTACACATCAGAGCCTCCCTTGCCTGAGAAGTAGCTAGCCTAAAAGCAGGATATGGGGTAACGGGGTCACATCCAGTCCCGCTACTTTTGACAGCTTTACCTCAAAGGAGGTTAATAAAGACACAAATAGAAGAGAAAATCACTGTCATTACTTATTTCAGTAGCAAATGATGATATACAACCCAGTTTTGTCAAATTTTGGAAAGGAGAAATGTCTTTTGTTAGGATAGAAATAAAAGATCACTTTAATTCCATTACGTGCTTTCTACACTTGCCTTGTCAGCGGTCGTTCATTCAGTAGCCCTAATTATTAGCAATAATTTACTCACAGGGATAGAAAAGTATATGAATTCATAAGATCACGTCCCAAGAAACTTTTTTACTGAGAACTCAGCCACTAGTGTGACAAGAAGACACAACCTTCCAAGCTGACTCACCACACACTTTAAGGCTTTTGCTCTTAGTCTTTTCCAATATGCAAATGAAGCTAATTAGCTTTAACATAAAGTAACTGCAAATGATTCCTCACCAACCCCAATCCCAAAGGAACCTACAGATTTTTTCCATCGCAAATTAGACACCCACTGCTGAAGGGAAAGAAAAAAGATCACATTCCAATAACCACGCAGCTACAGACACCAGTTCTCACAGCTCAGGACACACCTTATGAAAACACACCTCCATCTACATTGTCTGCTTAATTAAGTTCTTATAGGATGGCAAATGCAAATGTAAATGAATCATGTCTCATAACATACCAGGACTCGATGTAATAAAAATATATTTGGTTTATCCACACACTCCAAATAAATACTCTTAGGGAATCTGCAGCCCGAACCAAGGCTCCATTTATTGACTGTTTACAGTACAGCGGCTTTGTATCTCAGCTGGCAATCAAAGACGGCTATGGACTGAGAGAAGATGGAATCTCTCTTCCAGGGGTCTCCTCTCAGAAGGGTGGGCGAATTTCATGTTAAGAACTAGAATTGCAACTCCTGGTAACTATGTAGCAGTCGTCACCCTGAGAACAGGAACAAGGCAAAGAAAGTATACAGGACTTTGATTCTCCTACACAGGTGCACATAAAATTAGTTTATTAAAGACTACATTTTGAAGCCAGCCATTTTGATCCAGTATTTAAATAACAAGCTGTGTAATATTAAAGCAGAAGATACTGCCACAATGTGACAGAAGTACAGCTTTATCCATAAACCCTCCACACAATTATACATTAAATGCTATTTTTATTTAAGCAAGGCACCCCTACTTGTTCTACAATATGGGATGTGCGACCCCACAGAAAAGCAAAGGAGGGGACTTAGATGGTTTCCTATCTAGCGCTGGTTTAAATTCAAGTGAAGCCATCAATGTCCTTACCAGTAGGGACTGATTTGACACGTCACTTCACAGCATTGAGACTAACACCCCTAATGTTTACCCAAAACCAAAACAAGGGGTGGGGACATGGGTGGTGTGTTCGGACGACTTTTGGGTCTAGATGAGAATTCCCCGAGGGACACAGGCACTAATGTCAAATACCAGTAGCACAGGCTTAGAAAGGCAAACCACTGCGGAAGGGATGGAACGGCCAAACTGCTGTCACTGCACACACTGACCTGCGGCATTTGCTGTTTTTGTTTTGAATACTGGTTTTTTAAATTGCTGCCCCTAAGTCATCCAATACACCCAAAATTATAGCTACTCTGCCAACCATAAAGGTTCAAAGGTCTGAAACCTTTCCTTGCTTTGGTGAGTATTTAGTTAAAATAAATCAGTATTTTATTCCATAGGAAGTTTTATATCACAGCCCTCACACAAATCATTTTTAAAACAGGGGAAAGACTTTAAAGGACAGTGCTGAATAAAAATATGCGCAGTCTTCACATTGGGCAATGTATACTCTATGAAAACAGATTATTTAATCATAAAATAAAGCCCAGATTTTTAAATTAGATCCTATCCTGGACAGTTTAAACAATATTTAAATTTGTGGCTTATTTAATCCAAAACTGAATCTCTCCTTTTTCTTTCTAAACAGTCCACTATGGAATTTTCCTTATAAGCAATTCACCCCAAGCCCTAAAACCCCTTCTCAAGCAGTTGCTGCTAAAAAACTGAACTTTATAACCCACATCCAAGAAACGCGTGCAGATGAAATGCTTCTCGCTTCATCCTGAAAAAGAGAGTATTGCAAATTTACTAAATATGAACAAGTGTCAAACATACTCCTATACCATTTAAAATAAATTCAGTGGTTTTTTTTCTTTCCAATTTCATGAAATTTATCTGACAAATCAATTAAGTTGAGGTAAAGAAAATTAGTCAGGCATTAGTCTTTGCAGACTGGTATGAAGACAGGAGATTTTTTAAGTTGAGCACAGAATATATTTTACCCAGATTTTAGCTGTATGTAAATATTTAATATCATGAGATTGTGGGGCTTTAGATCCAGAAACAGCCCATGACAAAGAAATTCCCCATGTGTTTTCAAGACGTCATTACAGTTAAGTGTCTGAAAGGAAGGCAAGGAACCATGTAAGAACTATTCGTAGGAAAAAGATTAGAATGAAATACATTAAAAGATTTTACAGGGTGAAAAAAGGCACCGCATAACATTTGGTCAAAGGAAAAGACATTAAGACACCTCTGTGATGTCACGTACTTCCCAGCCACAACCATTTTAGGACCAGAAACAGTGACGCACTCAGTGTATCTATCACTGACAGGCCCTGGTTTCGAATGTATCCTTTTACACATTTTAAAATACAACTGAGGAACTTAAAATTGTACAGAAAGAAAAATGAATGCAAGCACACTTCCAGTGTATTGTGATTTATAGTTACTAAAGGTGAAAAATTCTTTTCAGGCGCGCAGAATGATGCTGAGAAAGATGCAAACAGACTGTACATGGGGAAAGTACTCAAAGCCACTATACGATCATAATGAGTTATTTCCCAGGAGAATTTCAGTCCCTATACTGATGCTTCAATTATCATGACCAGTGTCATCTTTATTAAAGACAATGGTCTCAGCATAATTTATCAGTGTAAAATAATTCCCACAATTGTACCTCTTAAATTTACCTTATTATCTGGAGTCCCTGGAAGTCTTATTTTCCCTTTGGACATGAATTCAGGAACAATTCAATATACCTATGTTCTGAGAATGACAAAGAAAAAGATTCGTTTCAAAAAGGTGAAAAGGCAAAAATAATATTGTAGCTATTTTTCTCGTACTTCAGACAGAAACTCAAATCCTTTCCCCATTTCTTAAGTAAAATCAAAAACAAAATTAAAAAATCCCAACTAACTCTACAGACAGAAATATGCAGGATAACCAATAGACAAATGCTTTGAAGACATCCATCAAAAATGACGACAAAAACCATGGGCAGCACTCACGAACGTGGGACCGATCCTTGAGCATCGCCGCAACGGCATCTTCATGGGTATCGAAGTGCACATCGGCTTCTCCGGTGGCCTTCCCACTGGAACTGTATTCCATGGTGATTCTAGCAGGCTTCAGTGGAGCAAAAAACTAAACAAACAAAGGAAGCCAAAAGAAACATAATGGTACTAGGTCCGATTTCTAGAAGTCTAATGGTTCTGCATTTTTCTTTCAGACTTTGATTCACACACTTTAATTAATTTGTTTTTAGGAAATCTCTTTAAGCAACAAAGTAGACATCTACCACCTGTTCTAGCTTTACTGATTTTTTTAGAACTCAAGGTTCATTTCAAACATCTGCTCACAGAGAACTTAAACTATAAATACCATACTACACAACAAATAGTTCTTAACATTTTTTATACCAACAAAGACCACTTTTATTATTCCTCCCACACACATCCTTCTGTTTCTAAAGACTCTTCTCTGTCCATCAATTATACTTCATTTCTTAATAATTCATTTTACCATTTTTTTCATCAGACATGTATCTGATAACCAGTTTATCAGCACTACATAAACAGCTACCACCGGAGTGGTTATCATTCCAAAGCAAAGCAACAAAATGTAATGCTCTGATCAGACCGCGTGGCCTTTATTTAGGTGAAGATCTGGCACCTATTAGGCTTTTTGAAATAATGAAGACAATTCTGAGGCCCCACTGCTGAGTGACTCTAGGTTTGGGACTACCTGAAGTTTATGTCCTCAAGTTCAAGTCAATAAGGGTTTTGTCACTTTATCTTTTCATTCCATACAGTATATATTATAAAATAAAATTATTTTTTAAATTCTTTTTCTCAAACGTTAGGGATTCATAATGCAAGATGGCCACATGGTCTAATGAAAACTCCTGGCATTTAGGAGTACCGAATTCCTGTCTAGTATGTAACTGCTCTGTGGCAAATTCCCCTAAGGCTCAGTTTCCTAAACTCAAAGCTGACTGTGTTAAACCATTTTAGAGAAAAAACTTTCTTTAATAAAAACCTGTATCATACTATTTTGCATCTATAAAATCTCATCCACTATACTCTTCACCTTAAAACTTAACAAAACCCAGTCCTGGCTAGGGTGGGCTCAGTGGACTGAGCACGGCCTGCGAACCGAACGGGTGCCTGTTCCATTCCCAGTCAGGGCACATGCCTGGACTGTGGGCCAGGTCCACGGTGTGGGGCGTATGAAAGGCAACCACACATTGATGTTTCTCTGTCTCTTTCTCCTTCCCTTCCTCTCTCTCTAAAAATAAATAAATAAAAATCTTAAAAAAAAAAACAACAAAAAACCACCTAATAACATCCATACTTCTCAGGTAAAGAAAATGAAACAAGCCTCCACAACCATGGAGATGCCATCTTTCTGTCCAAAGATACTCCAGAAACGCTGTGTTTTCTTCTCTACCTTCCTGAAGCTAACCGAAGTCCAATCCTAGCACTTTCACTCAAACCTACTGAGGCTGGAATCTTACTGCCACACACGTTTATGATGTCTTGGGCGTTGGCTTGGAAAGGCAGTCCTCTCATGTGAACACAATGCAGCGAGGACGTGGCTCCAGAATCAACAGCCTCTGGAAGCTTCTCTGACATCTCCTTAGGCAGTTCTGGGAGGTGAAACAAGAAGCACGGTCAAGAGCGTAAAAGCTCCAAGAGCTATTAAGAGATTACAATTAGGTATGACCTTTCTGTCAAAATCCTCAATTCCTCTTGAACCAGTAAAAAGGGCTTTAATTTTAAAAGCCAAAATGATCTGGGATTCCGGCTACTTTATGAATATCACCTGAACACCAGTAAGAATTTGGTGCCTCAGCCTGTAACCACATTATAAGAGAACATCTTTCTGTAAGAACAGGGCAGACAAAAAATGATTATTAATGAAAAAAATAAAGGAAAGAGTAACTTTCTGGGTTATAGGTAAAAGAAAGAAGGAAGGAAAGAAAAGGAAAAGAGAAGTTAACAGGATAATCCCAGAGCACTGATTTAAAAAGGATTTATCAAACTTCAAAGATTCCTAATGTTGCTTTGGGGTTAGAAATCAAAGGAAAAACTTAAATACAGAGGTAAACAAAACTCCTTACTTCAGTCAACATCACTGCTCTCTAACCTTGTCTTTTCCCTCAGTCTATCAACATTTTATTTCCTTTGTTATATTAGTGCCACCCAGCTTTCCTGATATAGAATCTACAAAAATTGTTAATTTAAAAATCTTATGAAATAATTAAGCCCCTCTATATATATTCAAAGTGCATACTACACTCAATTTCCTTGTCTGATAGTCTTACAATTTCATACAGCATGGCAAAAAAAAATTTTTTAACAAATATCAAAACATATAACACAGACCCAATTAAGTCTCAACAAACAGCAGGCCCTTACCTATTTCCTTCTCACTTTCGAAAGCTGTCATAGGTCGAACATCTTCGTTTACTTCGTGTTCTTCAAAGACCACTTCCGGCTCAGTTATATACTTAGCGGAAGGAGATACCATTTTCTTCCCCTTATGAGAACCGACATATGTTCGAACTTCATTCCTTCTGCTTGGAAATATCTCTATGTAACTATGGCAAAGCAAAAGAGAACAGGCATAAATGGTGCAATATAGGGAACCTATCCATGTGTGATGTGATCTAGTGGCTCAGCTCTGGTTCTGAACGCAGACAGATGCATGTGGTGTGCAAAGAACATCTGTGAATCAGTCTCCCGTGGGGAATCAGGCCTGCATTGTACCTAGGCTGCTTTGAGACTTGCTTTTGCTAAAAACTCCTTCACCCTGAATTGAGGAAACAAATGTTTACTGCATATCTTTAAAGTAACTTCCTAAAATCTATGCTAAGCCTCTCAAGTTTGGGTGTAACCATTTCTACCTCTTTTCCCTTTACATTTGCAAATGACCTTTATCTTGAAGGGATTAGCAACATTCTTTCTTTTGTTATGGTAACCACCTAAAGCTACCTGTGCATAGTTAATGAGAACCTCCCTGGATGTAAGGTACCTAGAGTGTCAATGAAAGCCTGTCCAGGCAAGGGGTCCTGGTCCTGTCCCTCGGGCCCTCTTTCTCTTACTGTGAGCACAGCCACGCAAGCCCTAGCACTCTCTCACTTAGAGAGTGGCTAGACATCCCTTTTTCTCCACCAGATTCCTTTAGTCCATGTGAATTTGTTTGTCACTTGTCCGGGGATATAGGACAAGCATTCCACAACAACATGCAGTCCCGCTGGGCGGGACCACGACAGTGCAAAGTAACCTTACACTGGACTCATTCAAAATAAAACATGCATATGTAATATTTCCAACAGCTTAATGAAACACAAGCGCCCCAAGATAACGTGTGTGTGTGTGTGTGTGAGGGGGAAGTTCTCTCGAAAGAACAGATCACTGATTTAATCGCCCGGAAGATAAGTCTTCTTCCTATACATTTTAACAGCATTTTCTACCTTATTTGCTTCATGAGAACTACACTAAGGTAACTGTGTGTACACAAAGAATTAATCTGGTAAGAAGGGTTTTGTACTGAAGCCCTAAAATTCAATTCTGTGAAAATTAATCATATCTGCATATGATATTAAAAGTCACAATGTATGAGGAGTTAACTTCCTCCAGAACTTGGCTAAGAGTCCAGTGAGAATTCACGAACTAAATGTCAATTCCGACCTGCCTGGCAGGGAGTCTGCCTATTAAATCCAAGCTTCTAGATCCAGTTTTCTTTTCTCAACACTGCCTTTCCAAATCAGGTTATTAAGCTTGAATTGTAAAAAGCATTTCTATTTACAGACCTACAAAGATTAGATGGGTGGCGTTTTTAATTTACTGAAGAGATTTTTATACGGTCTTAAAGTCCTTACCTAAAGTAACTCTGATGTGTTTGCCAAGACACATGCAGTGCCCAAAGCGGTGAGAAGACAGAGGGCAGCAGGAGACGCTCTGCATGCCTTCCCACTTAAAACCGAACAGTCACCTCGGGACCAGCTCTGGGAGTGATTCTGGCAATGGCTGCAGGATGGCTTTTTGTTTAATTTCAAAGGAATCAAGAGAAAGGCCGAAAGCTACAAAAAGTGACTTAAAATTTGACTTTTGAGTACTCCTCCAAAATCAAAGCCAAAACACAAAAGAAACCACCCATCACTATTTGCATCCCAAGGTGATACAATATACAGTACACAGAATCATCTCATAGGGGTGTCCAAACTTTTGGCGTTTCTGGGCCACAGTGGAAGAAGAGTTGTCTTGGGCCATACATTAAATACAAACACTAATGAAAACTGATGAGCAAGAAAAAAAAAAGTTTTAAGTAAATTTATGATTTCGTATTGGGCCGTATTCACAGACATCCTGGGCCACCTGTGGCCCGTAGGTTGGACATCCCTGATAGAATGTCTACATCAAAGTGTTAACTTGAACCAATTCAAGACCTTAGCCCTAATATAGGATACAAAGGAACACATTAAATGACACCATGAGGAAGCAATAAGATATAGTACATGAGATAGTGTACAGGACAATGGACCCAATTTCTTCCAAAATCAACAACATTTAAAAGGGGGGAGGGGCCCTGGCTGGTGTGGTTCAGTGGACTGAGCACTGGCCTGCAAACCAAAGGGTCACCAGTTCGATTCCCACTCAGGGCACATGCCTGGGTTGTGGGCCAGGTCCCCAGTAGAGGGCGCGTGAGGGGCAACCACACATTGATGTTTCTCTCCCTTTCTCCCTCCTTTCCCCTCTCTAAATAAAATCTTTCAAAAAAATTGCATGTGCACCTGTTTATAAAAAAATTTTTGAGGGAATAAAAAAATAAAGAAGGAATTGCTCTACTTTAAAAGAACTGCAGACATAACAATCAAATGCAGTGTGGACTATGTCTAGATTTTGGTGCAAAAAAAAATATCCAACTGTAATGATATATTAGTTATAATTTAAAAAATGTGATTATGGACTGGCATTAGATAATACATTGTTGCTAATTTTGTTAGATGTGATAATACTGGGATCATGTAAGAAAAAGTTTTAAAGATGCATAGTGAAATCAGAGATACAGCAAATTAACAATATGTCAATAGGCTTCTGAAAGCTCAGCAATACTACTCTCCTTTTCCGTGTTTAGATCATCTGACATCATATCACAGTGCAGTCATCAAAATGGCCCCGTGATGATTCTCCTGCATCAGTAGGATCTGCTTTACTCACCGGTTACCAATCTCTTCCCTGTGTTTCAACAGGGCTTGGTTGGCCATTTCTGGTTCTTCAAACTGCACATAGGCTTCTCCTGTTTTTCTTCTCCCTCTGTAGTCCATCACAAAAGTAATGTCTACTATATTCAGCCCTAGGACACCCCAAAATTATCACAAATTAGTGCTGCTAACAGGAGCTTTTTTTATCCTTAAAGTTAACACAGCATCCACATACTAATTTTTTTACTATATTAGTAAAATTTGGGAGCTGCTCTACCAATCCCAAAGCTAGACACATGCCTTATTGGAAAACAATTATTGTGTAGCCAAAAACCAGTAACACCTACATATCTATATTTGTAGAATGTTTAGGGTCCCAGCATTTCATGTACAACACAATTCTCTGTCTCTCTCTCTTTGCCATTATATAGTAGGGGAAATAAAGATTTTGACTAATACCACGACTAATGATGCATGTTTTACAGCTAAGAATTAAATGATAATGCTACTAAATCATGTAAATTGCTACTGTCTTAAGCTGGACACAGTTATGAGAGGATATTTTCCCTCAATAGTAAAATAAACCCACATGAACTATTTTGCAATCTGACATCCTGATCATCAAGCTAGGTCAAAACATTCATATAATCAATGAATACTGGATATTCAAATGGAGACTTCTCCCCAAAAGAACTTAATATAATATAACTGCATAGAGTCGGCTAGGAAAAGGTTCATGTAAGATAAAGGAGACGACGGGGGGAAAAGATATGAGGCCCAAAAATATAACACTGAAAAGCACCTGCAAAGAAGTCCACAATGTCCTTCTCATTGCAACTGTAGGGCAGCCCTCTCAGACGAACCACACCATCATTGACCACAGGCGAAGACTTGACCTGCAGGCTCTTCATTAAGGCATCCACGTCTTCATTGTTGATCTCATACACTGCAAAGCAAAAGCACCAAAGGCATGTCAGTTTTACATAACAAAAAAAGCCTCGGAAAAAGTCATACTTGGTGGGATATCCAAGAATTGAAAAACTAGCATTTTTCCATCTTTATGTACTTCTTTGGAGAAAATAACAAATGACATTTATGGAATATTTCCTATGTGCCAGGAGTCCCTCATTTAAACAGCACAAATTGGGAGGCAAACTTGGCCAGCGCCTTCGTTTTATAGATAAAACAGAGACAATCTCTGCGCTCCTTTTTGCACCCTGTAAAAGGGTGTACTCCTAATATCTGACTGCTTCACGATTTCTACGGATGAAATAAAAGTGCCTTGGAAAGTCGAGTGTCTGAGGAAATGATGGTGACTGCACGTACCTTCCACATACCGCTGCCCCATGTACAGGCGGTGCTTTTCTAAGGCTTTCTGCACATCCTGCTCCGACTCCATTTCAATTAGGGCGTCACCCCTTCGCTTCCCATCTCTATTTAAGAGGAAGTGTATTCCATTCTCACCGTTGCGGATTCTGCAGTCTAAAAGTATGTGAGTAAAAATCAATTAAAACCAGAAATCAAACTTTTAACTCGATTATACAAGTCACTGGAACGCAATCCTCCAACAACAAAACAAAGCAGGAACCAAGACGCCTGCCATATTCCTTCCACAAACCCCCTCACCGAAGCCATCCAAATGCCAGTGTGCTGGTGGTCTCTAAAACAGTCCATGTGACAAGAACAAGCAAACTTTACTGCGTATAAGCTTATGATTTTCTGACCATTAAATGGTAATTTAAACTAGGCTCAACAAAAGAAACGTATTATGTTCTTCCCAATGTTTCTATGGTTACGTTTGATGCATAAGTGCCTTCTTTTGTTACAATCATAACCAGAAAAACTCGAAAACGCTCCTAAAAGAATAATTTTGCTACCATAATTTAATCTTTCCCCCTTTTTATTACTACGAAAACACATCTTCATACTGCACACGTCTTATAATGGGAGCCACGTAGAAGATGTAAATGCCTTTAGAAAATGCTTGACCACACAATGCTATGCACATGAAGGTACTTAGTACGTGCTACACTGTTTTTTTAACATTTAAGATAGGATCTTCTAAAACTCTCTTAAAAGGAAAACTAAAAATCAGCTAGATACAGAAGCAAAAAAACCAACCACAGATCTTTATGCTAAATGTATGTATTACATACAGATCTCTTAACCCATGTTCCCACTAACATATTTCCACTAACAGGCTTGTCTTTTGATCTTTACATAATAAAACTTCAGAGAAAACTGGTTTTATTAAATTTTAGTCTTAGCATTAAATTTTTTGTCATCTTAACATTAAACTTTTTGTTGCACTTGGTCTTGAAACGGTGTACATCACCAATGGTACACATGGTGTCACTCACTCGGTACACACATGCAACCAGCCAGATGAGACAACTGAGAATGAGACAATTGAGAACCAGCAAATAAGGTGTTTACAGCATAGTTTACCCTGGATTTTGTGGGACTATCTTCTACTCAGACAAGATTACACATTTAAAACATACATAAAATATACCTGAAAAAAAGCTGAGCACATCTTCTACAGTGCACGACCATGGCAACCCTTGAGCTCGGATGAGGTACACATCATCCACCTCCTCTGCTAGCTTGGACGGAGCCAATTCGTACTCGGGAAGAGGGGGCAGGTCTTCCAGGTAGGTAGTTTTAGACTCCTTCCAAAAGAAATAAAGAAACATAAAAATATTTCTTTGACAACCTACTTAGAAAATGTTTACTTCTGCAAACTAATGCTCTGGATGTTATTCTCAGCAGGCAGTTACTATCTCAGAGGCAAGAAATAAACTTCACAAATCTAACTCACCCCGTTTTGGCTTAAATTGTGCCTCCTAAAGCAACAAGCAGGTATATCCTAATGGTTTGGCAAGACACAAATTTTATTCAGGACTTGTTTTGAAATTCTTCAGTCCCAAATTACACTTAAGAATAGTGCTTTTGCTAAGGCAAAACAAGAGGGGTCCCTTCAACCTGACAAATATGTGAGTGCCTCCTACTTGTGTGCCATACTAGGCCCTCATCTCAAAAAGTTTACCATCTACACCAGGGGTGTCAAACTCATTTTCACCGGGGGCCACATCAGCCTTGCAGTTGCCTTCAAAGGGCCAAATGTAATTTTAGAACTGTATTAAATGTTAACTACTCCTTAACAGTCAAGCAAGACCTCGGCGGGTAGAAACAAGGTGCCAGGCTGGATAAAACAAGGTGGAGGGCCGGATTCAGCCCATGGGCCTTGTGTTTGCCACCTGTGCTCTAGACTAAGACAAGCATACAAGATGAGATGCTTTAAGTGCTAGATGATACAAGATATTGTATGAATTCAAAACAGAGCACTAAGAGAAGAATCAAGATAAGGTATCAGATGGACCTTGAAGGAAGGACAGACCTCTGACAGTGACATACAAAGGACAGGGCACTCCAGTTTGAGAGGTGAGGGGAGGAAGGAATATGAACAGAAGCCCATTTGCAATACAGCAATAATCCCATTTGGATAAACTGCAGGGTACAATTAGGAGCCAAGGAAAATACGCTGGAAAAAGGACCTAGGTACCATTTAGCAGAGGGTCTGGAGTGTTAAGCTCAGTGTGTCTCCTTAACCTGGTAGGCAGAGGGGAGTTAATAAAAGATATTTAGAAGTGGATAAATCAACAAGACAACAGGATGCCTGGAAAGGTTAACCCGTCAACTAGTACGTGAGACCAACTGAATAGGAAAAAAATCCTAAAAGGCGAAAGCAGTTGTGTGAGGTAAAGGGAGCCTGAGACATATCTAAAGAACTCTGTTTCACAAAACTAAGCAAAAATTGGAATTTAGTAAGATTCCAACAAGTACCATAGCATGACTGGGAAGACAACTCCAGTCTTAGGATTTGCACTCTACTGGGCTAAGGAAAGAGATTCCTTTGTACCCACATGAAGACTCATGTCTAATTCTATGGAAATAATGATAAACATAAACCGCTGGCAGAGGTCTAATACATTTTTAATAAGAATGCAACTAGCACTACAATTAACATGGGAAGACAACTCAGGCTTTAAGACAAATGACTTGCACTCTACCGGGCTAAGGAGAGATACTTCATTCCCTTGTACGTTCCCATCATTTTCATGAAGATTTTAAGATATCAGTAACAAATGTCAGCACAGTGCAAAACACTAGAGGTTCAACAGATATTATTATAGTCAATTTCACAGAAAAAAAAAAAATAGCCTGCTCACAAGGGCTTAATAGAGATGGTCTGTTTCTTAATAAAGGCAACATTCCCCAATTTCCCAGAATTCCATAAACATCAGAAGCTTTTACAGAAAAGGGCAGCAGAATGTATTGGGCCAGGATTCAAGTCAATTAGCTCAGCCACTGGCAGACAGCAGCCATGCTGATTAGCCTCCCAGTTTGCCTAAGTTCAAGGAGAAACACAAAGTGAATTAAGATAAATATGAACCCAAGGCAGCTAAATAGTCGAAAAGTGTGGTGACATTTCCCAGGTGTCATGTAACGAGCAGAAAGGTTCCTGCAAGTCACAAAATAGTTGAAATCTGAGTTCTTAAAGCACACACTGGCTTTAAAAAAGACAAACACTGTAAACCCACTCCTAGATCCCCAAATCGTGTCCTAGACGCCCCCTCTTCTCGCCTCCCCTCCCCCAGTCTCCGCACAGCCCTTTCGGCGGCGACCCTTGGTCGTAAAGGGCCTTCTTTCTGCCAAGGAAAGTGGAGGTGCAGAGGTGACCTTCAGTAATCTGGGGCAGCCCGCCTTCCCTAGCGGCAGTAGACAGAGCAGCGTTGGGGACGAGCCTCCTCCCCCACGAATCCAGCCCACGCAACTGTGTGCGTGAACCTTCACGTAAGAGGGCCGCCCAGCCCTAACGCTCTGGCTGCACGAACACTCCCGCAGCTCCGTGGACTCAGCCTCCCAACTTCACCACCTGCGGGCGGAGGGCGACAGGGATGCAGGACGGGGGCGTCAGCAGCCTCACAAAACCTACCATGGGCCGCAGGAAACCAGGCCTCAACATTCACCCCCAGCCACACTTACACTCCACAACCGACCGGCCTCACAGGAGAACAAAACAAGGAGAAAAGCCGAGGCCGGGCAGAGCGTCCCTTGTTCCGATGCCCAATAGGAGGACCGGGCAGCCGGGGGCGGGTGTGCGGCGCGAGCCGCGGGTCCCCGGCCGCGCACGCGAAGCGCACGCGGAGGAGCGCGGGGACGCGTGCGCGCGGCCCCTCGCGGCGCCCACGTACCTGGCTGTAACCCCGCGCCGGGCCCGCGGCCGCCGCCAAGGACTGCGGCAGCAGAGGGGCGCGCAAGGCCGGGTAAGAGGCGGCAGCCGTGGCGGCGGCGGAGGCGGCCGCGGGGGGAGGCCCCGCCAGTCTCCCGGTGGGCGCAGGCCCGGTCTGGAGGCCCCGCGTCTGTGAGGCGGCGGCCGCGGCGGCCCCGAGCAACAGCAGCAGCCGGCGGCGGCCCGAGACTCCCGAAGGGAAAGACCCGGCGGCCGAGTAGAAGGGCAGGCAGGCGGCGCCGGTGCGCCGGCAGCTGCTGCAGTTGCAGCCGCAGCCCCGGAGCAGCGCCCCGAGCACCCAGCGCGTCCCGGCCATGGACTCCGGAGGCGGCGCGGGGCCTGTAGGCGGCTGCGGCTGCAGCGCGAGCGGAGGGGAAGTGGAATCCAGGGCCGGGGAGGGGCGCCAGGCACATGCGCCGCTCGGGCCGCTCGGAGTCGGGGGGAGGTGGAGGGGAGAGCGCAGCTCCGCCCTGTCCCCTCCCCGGAGGCGGGGCCGCCTGCCGCCGAGGCGGGCGGCGGGGCCCAGGCAAGATGGCCCTTCTGCTAGTTGAAAGCCGAGGTCCCAAGTTGCCTTCCTGTTTTGGAGACAGCCTAGACGTGGAACGCCGGTCAAAGGACGCCCCGTATTGTGTCCCCGCAAAACGCGTGACGGGAGAGGCAAAAAGGGCTACTTCTGGAAGGAATTGTGATACTCTGCTTGTAAAGAAAGGTTGGGGTAAATAGAGGAGGTTTAGGAGCCCCTAAACTTGAGCTACATGTGGAAGGCCAACTTTCTTTTACAATAACATAGATACTTATATAATGGTTATATATGCATATAACAAAAACAAAGCCTTCATAAGTTAGTGTATTCACAGGTGGACCGGCAGAGGTTTGAAAAAGAGCTGGTTGTGCATTTTTCTTCCTGTGGCCAGGCGCCATCTCACATTAATAGGCAAAAGGGAGTTCTGAGAGCAAAACATAGAAAAAGCTAAAATTTTGAACTTTTTATTTTGGAAAATCTCAAAGAAAGCATGATGAAGTTATACAATTTCGGAAAATATCAACACTTTAAAAATCTTGTTTTATCTATCCCACCACCACTGCCCAAACATTTTTTTCTTTGCTGGACTCTTTTAAAGCAAACCCCAAAGATCACAGTAATCACCCTTTCAATATTCGTTTTTCAATGTTCTTTTTAATAAGGACTTAGAAAGAAACAAACAAAAACACATGATATTCAGATTAGTTGTTTTGAAGTATTCAAGATTATTGTGTTTAAGTTGTTTACTTTGGCCTACTTTTAGGGAACGGAAAGCTCAGAATTCCCCCCAAAACTCCCCACCATAAAAAGCAAAGAACAGGAAAAAATCGGATTGGCTTGGCTCTGTGGACCTGGCGTATCAGAGAGAAGGGGACTTCTCATCTGCAAAATTTGAAATCCTAGAGATTTTTTTTCTTAATCTCTTTTCAAGAAGGAAAACGGGTTATCCCTTCCTAACATTATCACTATAAATCACGATTTGTGGACGTGTTAAGGATTCTGCCCATATTTACTCTTGCCTTCATTTTTTTAATAGCAGAGGTCATGGTCCATAATATGTAACTCCAGGTTGGAAATCTAAATACATAGAATGAAACCTTATAGATTATATTCAGAAGTAACACCTAAGTATTTAAATTAAAAATTGTTTTTAAATCAATGTATAGTTGACAATTTTATGTTAGTTTCAGGTGATTGAACATTTATATACCTACAATGTGATCACCATGATAAAATCTAGTAAGGTAAAAAAGGGGAGAACTTTAGCACTGGCTGGTGTGGTTCAGTGGATTCAGCGCCGGCCTGCAGAACCGAAAGGTCACTGGTTTGATTCCCAGTCAGAGCACATGCCTGAGTTGCCAGCCAGGTCAGATCCCCAGTAGGAGGCGTGCGAGAGGCAACCACACAGTGATGTTTCTTTCCCTCCCTTCCCCTCTGTCTAAAAGAAGAAAATGAAATCTTTAAAAAATAAAAAGCTCAAAAAAGAAAAAACGTGGACAACTTTGATTTTTACTGACAGGAAATTGCGAAAATTTAAGGGAGAAAAGAAACTAGCTTTGGCGCTGACTGGCGTGGCTGCATGGGTTGGGCAACCTCCCTTAAACCAAAGGGTTGCTGGTTGGATTCCCTGTCAGAGCACATGCCTGTGTTGCAGGCCAGGTCCCGCCAACCAACCCATAGATTGGGGGTGGCTGAAAGGCAATCAATCGATGTTTCTCTCCCTTTCTTTCTCCCTCCCTTCTCCTTGTTCTAAAAATAAATAAAATCTTTTAAAAATTAACTTAAATTATTATTCATTCATCTAACAAACATATTAGGTCCTTTTTGTGTTTCAGGCACTGTGTTGTGCCCTGTGCATTCACGAATGTAAACTAATAGGCTTACAGACTAAATAGCAAAGTGATGTTTGCATTTGTTTATGTCTAGATTATATGCAGAGAGACTAGAAAGTTTGTAAATTAAAATGAATGACATGTGAAACACCAGGTTTTAAAATTTGTGTTAAATATAATTTTAAATACAAATAACTAACTGGCAGTACTCTTTAGAGCTAAATTTTTATTATGGAAATAAAAGGGCTATCTTGGACAAAAAATTTACATTGAGAGACTTTTTTTTTTTTAAGATTTTATTTATTTACTTTTAGAGAGAGAGGAAGGGAGGGAGAAAGGGAGAGAAACATCAATGTGTGGTTGCCTCTCACTTGACCCCTACAGGGGACCTGGCCTGCAACCCAGGCATGTGCCCTGACTGGGAATCAAACTGGCGACCCTCTCTCTGGTTCGCAGCCTGCGCGCAATCCACTGAGCCACACCAGCCAGGCATGAGAGACTTTTTGAATAGGGTGGTGACAATGGAGAAAAAGATTTGAGATATGTATATATATATGAACTAGAATCAATAGAATTTGAGGCTAGGTTAGAGAGAGCGATGGTGTTTTCTGTTATTGTTACTTGGAGTTGGGAGGGATGGATAGAGATGACTTTTCATCCCTGGGAAAGTTTAGAAATTATATATATACATATATATATCTATATCTATAGAGATATCCCTATGGATATAGAGAGATATATATGATTTAGATCATATATATAGATTATTACTAGATTTTATATGTATATATATATATGGGGAGAGAGAGAGCGCACACACGTGCATGAAAATCAACCCCACTTTATGTTAAGGTGGAGAAATACTCACTTGGGTGTTGGCAATATAAATGAAGCTGCTGGTTTGGATGTGAGTGCTTGGACCAAGCTTAGAGCGAGAAGGAAAAAAGCATAGAAACCAGTCTTCAGGTACCACAACATTGAATATCCTGTAGAGTAAAATGAACTTGCAAAGAAAGAAAGGAGCAGCAAGAGAGTCAAGAGCAAATTAAGGAAAAGAACAGTGTTTCTGGAAGGAAATAGGGAGTACTTAACAATGTCAAGTTCTTACTAAGATTGGTAGTTTCTCACCAAGTGAGATGAGAACAGGAAAAAACGTCCTGGTAAATTTAGTGATATGGGAAGCCTTCAGTAATCTTATCCACAATTGGGGTAGTAATAGCAGAGGCTGGAATAAAGCAGAGGTGAGGAACTTGAGGTAGAAGTGCAAAGTAAGTTTGATTGTATGGTAGAAAAAAAAAAGATAAGGCAGTAAAGGAAGTATAGGTCAAAAGCTTATTGTGTTTTGCCTTGTTTGGATTAAACTGGGTGATACTAGAGCATGTTGAAGTGATGTTGGGAAAAGATGTTAAGGATCTAATTGAGTAACCACGAGAAAATAGACATATTTGATGTGTGGGTTTCTAGAAAGGTGAGCAAATGTAGGCATCAAAGCTCAGGTGCAGAAATGAGCTTTAAATAGAAGACAGCTCCTCCACCTTTCCTGTAATAAATCATAAAGCATATTGTTCTTCTGATATGGTCACTTAGTACTTATTACAGCACTATATACAGACGAGCACTGCAGGGTGTCACCTACTTCTCTGACAAGAATTTCGGAGGTAGAGCTAGTCAAAATTGGTGGAAAGGAACACTAGATTTGGGGGAGGAGAAGGAGAAGGAAGGAGAAAAACAATCACCTCCCTTCACTGGGAAAGAATGTTCAAATGAAGCCCTCTAAGCTCTAAAAAACACATTCTTATGAACTGGGAGGGGAGCTGGAAGGGCGTGATTGTTCTGATATCTAATAAATAAATTAAGGAACTCACTTTATTGTCTGTGCCCCTCAATTCTTAGAGGTGAACATACTTTTCTTCTGATATGCAATGAGGCCGAGTTCTTCTCAAAGGGTCCCATCCCACAGCCTTCTTTGCATTTGAAAGAAACAAAAAATCATGAACCATGGATGTCAAGAAGCCTAGGGCAACAAAAGGAAAAGGAATTGAAGTCAAGTACCATAAAGAAATGGTGCCCATTTGTGTAACTTGTGCTTAAGGTGTTATTCATCATCCAAGATGAAAGGAAGTTTATTACATCGAGTAGATAGATTCAAGAGAACTTCAACAGTGGGAGCTACCAGTTACTTACAAGGGAAGACAAAAAGGTGCATTTTATCACCACTATCACTACTTCATTCTTTCATCTCACTAGAAAAACTGATCCACTGGAGCCACAAGCTCGAAGGTTTGTGTTTGCTGCAATGATGTGTTTCTTAGTTTAGCTTTATCAGTTGGCCTGTATTCACTATTAACAAATCCATGCTAACCAATTTTTATGTCTCTTCTGTAGGCTGTGTTTGGAAAACCCTTCTGTGAAGGAATAAAATGTACCTGTTTATAATCGACACGTGATAGACCAACAAACCTAACACTACAGCATCCTCACTTCTTAAAGTGAAAACAGGTCCCTGGGAAAGAGAGTAGCTGATTAGTTATTTAAATGAAATGTACTGTCAAGAATAGTAATTTAAATAAAAATAAAAGGATTATCTTAAATTAATAGCCCGTTTCCCAACCCCCCAACCCCACCAATAGTTTTAAATGAACAACACTGGAAATGTGACCTATATTCTTGAGGAAGTTCTCAGAATACAATGTCAACATGATTTTCACAGGAAACCGACTTACTCCAGGTAGATGTGGCAGTCACAAAATTGAGCTCTCTGTGGATGTTGAGTCAGTACTTACTACTGTGTAAAGCTCAAACTGAGAATATTTAGAAAATGGAATGAGGGTCCATGGCACCCTCCGGCCCTATTTACAAAAATAAGGTGGTGGTGTGTTTTACTACTCAGATATAAGACACTCTCCTATTAACTAGCTTTTCCTGGGAAAGCCAAAGCTATGGTGCACCAGAGACCAAGGCTCTAAGCATCATCTGACACACACGAGCTACAAAGTACCAAGAAGTCTTTGTTAATAGGCATTTTCATTAATAATCATCTCTTTAAAATACATGAACATAATTTTTTAGTCATGCAAGATTATATACACATGTGCAAAAATACAGAGTACGGTTTGCCTCTAAACAACTGTTCTCTAGTCAAACATTTCCCAAACATTGACCTTTACCAGTTTCTTGTGTATCCTTTAAGAGATGATCTATGCAGTGTTTTGTCTCTTTTGAATTTAGTCATTCTACAGTCCTTGGGGTTTTGACAAGTTTTCCACCTGCTATCAAAGGATGAAGACAGTGTGTTCATAAATTGAGAGCAAAAGGAAGTGGACACACAGTAGACAAATGAAATCCTATGTCACAAGAAACAAAGGATACTAAAGAAAAAGGTATGAAAGGAAAGGTAAGTCTTCTATGGTATTTGGAATAATTTTTCCTTATTTAACAACATAGCGCCCTGGCTGGTGTGGCTCAGTGGATTGAGCGCCCCCCTGCAAACCAAAGGGTCGCAGGTTGGATTCCCAGATCATGACACATGCCTGGGTTGTGGGCCAGGTCCCCAGTAGGGGGCGCGCAAGCAGCAACTACACATTGATGTTTCCCTCTGCCTCCCTTTCCCACTGTTTAAAAATAAATAAAATCTTAAATTTTTTTTTAAAAACATATCTTAATTAGAAAAAACATAATACTTCAAAGTTAGACACTGATAATTGGCTAGGTCACTGTCTGTGTGACTTTGGTCATTACTTAATTTCTCTGAGCTTTATTTCCTAAATTTTAAAAACAGACATAACAGTAACTACCACAAAGAGTTGTGAGGTATCTCGCATATATTAAAAAGAATCTTGTAAATGGTGACTATTATTATTTTCTTAAATGTTGTTTAAAGGAAATGCTTACTGTATTTTAATTGTTTCTTTCCTTCACTCTGATTCCACCCCAGTATTTATTTTTTAATGGAAATATAAGACATATAGTCACCATTATACTTATTTTTGTTAATAATGTATCTAAGGATTTAAGGCAGCATTCTCCCCAGAAAAATAAATTTTCCTTGAAA
>VMDR010005138.1:0-53873 GCA_007922815.1 Macrotus californicus | reverse complement strand
TATGTCTCTCAAGCCTCCTTTCACCTACAGAAGTGCCCAAGAAGAAAATAATGTGAGCCACATAGGTAACATTAAATTGTCTAATGTTGACATTTGTAATGTAAGAAAATGGTAATATTAATTTTAGTGATATAGTTTATTAAGCTGAGATATGTAAAATATTATTTCAACACATAATCTATATAAAAATTATTACATTATTTTTTATATACTAACTTCAAAATTTGGTGTTTTGCATGCATTGCACATCTCAGTTTGGAGTAGCCGCATTTTAATTGTTCAGCATTCATGCGTACCTAGTGCCTACTGATTGGACACACATAGATTTTCGGGTTCCCTCTCCAAGGCATAAGTTTTTGCTAATCAAAACAAACAAATGAAAGAGCACAGAAAGGATTTTATGTAACTCTTCCTTACCAAAGAATAAAAAGATCCCAGAGTGATATAGACATGCTTTAGGCTGTGTCTCCCAAAGCTTGCCCCAGACACCCCTGTGCCTGCAGTTTCTTTAGGAATATGAGCCTGTGGAGCAGAGGTGCGTGATCGGGGAGTAAAACACCGAAGGAGGGGAAGCCTGTGCAAAACTACGGGGTGGAATTGGCTTCTGCCATAGGCAACTGGTGGTCCACCCTGAAGAATCTTGTCAAATGTGTCACCGAACTGTTCCCATCAGGCAAACAGGAAGGTACTTATGCTCCTATCTCCCAGTGCTAAAGGAAGATCTCAGGCGTATCATCCTTCTGTTTCTGGTTGTGAATGTCTCAGTGAGTTCCCAGCAACTCTTCAGAGTGGGGAAAAAGCAAGAGGTTTCTGATGGGGACGAGGTTCTAACTCCTGAGAGCTGTGCCGATCCGATTAAACTGCACAGAACAGGTCACCCACGGCAGCAGCAGTGGCCAGAGTAAAGATCAGGGCCAGGGGGATTCTGGGGAGGAATGCTCCAGGTGTTCGGGAGGCTGTTCTAGTAACTTGAAAATAAACCTGTGTCAGATGAAAACCATTTTCTGCCGAGATATGATGACTGTGACGGGGGATAGGGAGCACAGTTAAGGAGGTATGAGACAGAGCAGGGAGAGAAAATATTGCAGAGATTATTCTAACTACATTATATTTACTAATATAGTTTTTAAAGTTTTGGAATTCTTCACATACAATCAACAATATCTGAGATTCCAGTCAGAATATATAATGTTCTGGTTTTCATTCTAGTATGTGCTTAGTTTTATTGCATTATTGCATTGTTCTGGAATTAATCTGATTTTCACAATGTGGACAATAGCCAATCACTGCCTACACATCATCTGTACTTAATAAACAACACATTTTTATCACCTATTTTTGGGATAATTTTGTAAAGTCCTTTACTCAGAGCAGGAAGGGACCTTAGAAAATACCGTGCCAAACCAGTGCCACTAAGTGATAAAAGAATTCCCTCCATAGCCTTCACTAGAAATAGTCATTCAGCATGTGCTGCCCCAGAGAATGAATGTCAAATACCTGGCTGAGTTTTGAGCATCTCTTTTTGTCATAATGTTTACAGTTACCATAAACTAGGCTGCTAATTTACCCTCCACCAATACATGCTATCTAAAGCATGATACACTTTTGCCTAAAAATTGTTAAGTCTAAGGATGCCAGGTTTGTAAAGCACCTTTTACCAACTCTCTACTATAGAAATCATATGATCCTATTACCTGACTTGCTACCTCACTACAGCAGCTAAGTCATCTGTCAATCTGAGCTTTACTATGCCTTGAAATATCTGTGAAGGCTATAAAAAATAATTGTGTTTATGAATACTGAACACATTATGGGTTCTCATTTTCTTTAAGCATCAAAGGCTGGTGCCTATTAACTGAATAAAAATACTACTGCACCAAGGAAAAATGATTAATCTGAAAATATATACAGATTTGATACTTATCTAGTGTACCAAAGACAATTCTGCATTCTAACCAAATTTCCCTTCTCTATACTCCCCCTAAGGGTACATGGAAAGAAGTTAAGTTTATCTACACAATAAAGGGCTGAGGGAAATCTGTGGAGGAGGAGAAGGAAGAAAAGGGCCCTTTGGGATTGGGAAGGAAAACCAGTGTGTTGGGAGTTAGGGGTGAAGATCAGGAGAATCTGACTTGCTGGGATAAGTGAAGGAAATGAAGAGATAAAACAGATTTCAACATTGCTGTGGAATGGGGAGTAACATTCTCTTAAATATTCTTTGCAGGAAATTATAAAGAAATTCCTTTATAACTTATGTTGCCCATTGAACTATTCTTATTAATTGCTATGTGCGATTTTGTGTCTGTAGGGGTTACACTACTCCCCTCCAAATAAAACCCAGGTTTAATAAGATTCAGCACCCATTTATGATAAAAATTATCAGCAAAAAGTAGGAATAGAAGGGTCATACCTCAACATAATAAAGGCTATATATGACACACCCACAGCCAACCAACATTATACTCAGTGGACAAAAATTAACAGTGTACCCCTTAAGATCAGGAACAAGACAAGGATGTCTGTTTTTGCCTCTCTTATTCAACATAGGGCTGGAAGTCCTAACCACACAATCAGACAAGAAGAAGAAATAATAAAAGGCATCCAAATTGGAAATGAGGAAGGAAAACTGTCATTATTCACAGATGACATTATAGTGTACATAGAACACCCCTAATGACTCCACCAAAAATCTATTATACCTGATGAACGAATTCAGCAGAGTAACAGGATACAAAATTAATATTCAGAAATAAGTGGCATCTTATATACCAGTAATGAAATATCAGAAAGAGAAATTAAGAAAACAATCCCACCCACTATTGCAACAAAAAAAAATAAGGTACCTAGGAATAGATTTAACCAAGGAGATGAAAGACTCAGGAAATTATGACACTGAAGAAAGAAACTGAGAAAGATACAAATAAGTGAAGTTTTATCATGTTTATGAATAGGAAAAATTAACGTCATTACAATGTCCGTACCACTTAAAGCAATCTACAGATTTAATGCAATTTCTATTAAAATATCAATGACATATCTCACAGATCTAGAACAAATATTCCAAAAAATTTATATGGCACCACAAAAGACCCCTAGGCTCAGCAAATTTGCAAAAGAAGACCAAATTTGTAGGTATCACACTACCTCATAACAAACTCTAGTATAAAGCCATAGTAATCAAAATTGCTTCAGCACAAGAACAGGCACATAGAACAATAGAACAGAATAGAGAGCCCAGAAATAAATCCATGCCTTTATGGTCAATTAATATTTGACAAAGGAGGCAAGATCATACACTCTCTTCAATAAATGGTGTTGGGAAAATTGGAGATATGTGCAGAAAAATGAAACTAGACCATCCACTTATATAATACACAAGAATAAACTCAAAATGAATTAGATACTTAAATGTAAGTCATGAAACCATAAAATTTGTAGAAGAAAACATAGGCAGTAAAATCTCAGACATCTCTGATAGCAATATTTTTGCCAATATATCACCTTGAGCAAGGGAAACAAAGGAAAAAAAATACACAAATGGAAGCACATCAAATTACAAAGCTTTTGCACAGCAAAAGAAACCAACAAAATGAAATGGCAACCCACTGAATGAGAGAACATGTTCACCAATGATAAATATGGTAAGAGATTAATTTCCAAAATATATAAAGAACTTATATAACTCACCAAGAAGACAAACAACTTAATTAAAAAATGGGTAAAGGACCTGAATAGACACTTCTCCGAAGAGTACACATAGATGGCCAATAGCCATGAAAAAAGGCTCAATGTTACTAATTATCAGAATTAAAATCATAATGAGATATCACCTCACACCTGTCAGAATTGTTATCATCAATAAATCAACAAATAGCAAGTGCTGGGGAGGATGCGGGGAAAAGGGAACCCTTGTGCACTGTAGATGGTTATTGTGGAAAACAGTATAAAGTTAACTTTAAAAAATAGAACTGCCTTTTGACACAATGACCCCACTTTTGGGAATATATTCAAAGAACCCCAAAAGAATATATGCACCCCTATGTTCATATCAGCCTTATATACAATAGCCCAGATCTGGAAACAGTCCAAGTGTTCATCAGGAGGTGAGAGGATAAAAAAGGCTGTGCTATAGTTACATAGCAGAATACTATTTTGCCATAAAAAAGAAGGAAGTTTACCTTTTGAGACAGCATGGGTGGACCTGGAGATTATTATGAAATAGCCAGTCAGAGAAAGACAAATTCCATATGATCTTACTTATATGTGGAATCTAATGAACAAAATAAACCTGATGAATGAAATGTTGGGTTGGCCAGAAAGTTCATTTAGTTTCTTCCAAATGATAGCTCTAGTAGTGCTTAGTTAACTTCATATGAAACAATTTTAGATTGTTAGATTTGTATTGTGACAGCTGTCATATCAGCATGCATTTAAAAAAACTTAACAAAATTGGTGGATTTTTGTGCAGCCATCTTAATATTGAAGATGGAAGAATATATGTAACATTGTTGGAGTATTTTGTTTTATTATTTCAAGAAAGGTAAAAACACAACTGAAATCCAAAAATTTGTGCAGTGTACAGAGAAGATGCTGTGAGTCAAAAGTGTCAAAAGTAGGCAAAGTTTCTTGGTACTATTGACATTGTGGCCAAATAATTCTATGCTCTGGGCCTATGCATTGGAAGATGTTTGGCAGCACCCCTGACTTCTACCCACTGGAAGCAAGTAGCAGGAAATAGCCGACATACTCAAAATACCCAAATCAATAATGTTATTGGTGAAAATGAAAAATGTGTCTTTTATTTTATGGAAAAAAAACTAAATGGACTTTGTGGCTAACCTAATAGAAACAGAAGTATGAATACATGGAACAAACCAACAGCTGTCAGAAGGGAAGGAGTTTGGGGGATTTAACAAAAGAAGGTGAAGGGATTAAGCAAAAAACATATGAGGTGTGTCCAGAAAAAGTCCAGGCATTGTTAATATATCAAGAATGGTTTATTCAACATCGATGTAACCTGGCAGCCAAGGAGAGTGGACTGGAATGTGCATGCATGATCAATGACGACTTCACTGTACTCGTCAGTGAGGGTGGTAGATGTCATTGAGTGAACATGTGCACTGTGTGGTCATCGCATTCAAAGTGGCTGAGTGAGTAGAGCAATGAATCTACATCAAGTTTTATGCTAAGTTTGATCATTCCTCCACAGAAACTATTTGGATGATTCAGAATGCTGAAGCTATGGGCAACTGGTGATTGGCAGCTTCATCACAATAATGTGTCCACTCACGCATCATGTCTCATGTAGAGTTTTTTTGGCAAAACATTGAATCACCCCAGTGACTCAGCCCCTCTACAGCCTAGATTTGGTGCCCTGTGACTTTTTGCTTTTCCCAAAGCTAAAATCACCTTTGAAAGGGAAGAGATTTCAGACCATCCATGAGATTCAGGAAAATATGACAGGGCAACTGATGGCAATTGAGAAAACTATGTGAGGTCTACTTTGAAGGGGACTGAGGCATCATTGTCCAGTGTACAATGTTTCTTGTATCTTGTATCTTCTTCAATAAATGTCTCTATTTTTCATATTGCATGGCTGGATACCTTCTGGACAGATGCCATATATATAATAACACATAGACACAGGCAACAATGTGCTGGTAGCCAGAGGAATGGGTAGTGGGGGTAGATGGAGGTAGGCAAAAAGTGATAAAAAAAGATACTAACCAGTTATATGAAAGTAGGACAGTTGCTGATTTACTTGGCTTTATGTCTTGTTTTTTATATTTGTATTAGCTCCTTTTTTCAGCAGTACATTTTTAAAACTCTTTCTTGGCTTAGCTTTTGAAATACTTCTTCTGAGTGTAACAGACATTGTGGTTAAGTTTCCACTGCATTGTTAGTCATTTCATTTCATTCCCCAGACACATATTGAGTGCCAACCATATGGCAGGGTTGACGCTGAGGAAAAGGAGTACAAGATGATCAATGATCTGACCTTGCACTGAAAGCTCAAGAGCTGCCAGCAATGGTCCTGGAGTCTTTTCAGGGGCAGCTGAGAAGGAGTGTTTAGAAATCCATATGTATCAATATTGGTATTCACAGTACTACAGGCCATGATCTTAGCTTATTACACCTGTTACTGCCAAGTCAGGGCACCCACCAACATAACTTCCACTTTGGATAGTTACATACTAGGGTACATGAAAAGTGAAAAAATGTAGTCACTCATCTAAATATATTGCCAGTATTTGGAAATTTCTGGGCAACTCTCTGATTTTCTTCACTTTCATCTTGACGTTTGGCCTCATATTGCTATATGTTGAGGGTAAGCACTCACAGGAATGCATATTCTTGGCTTCAAGGGCATTTTCACTTGAGTGGAAGTGATAACGCAACTGGAGCTGAGTCGTGGTATTTGATGCATCCCTCTCGTTCCAGTAAAAATGGCTGGAGGATGTTCAACACCTGAAAGTAGCCAGAACTTCAAGTTGGACATCTCAGCCACATATTTATCACTTTAGAACCTGAATTTTTTTGACATGAAAAGCTTTTTTAAAATAAATTCTTAGAGCTGGGAAGGTGCCCAGCAGCATATTAAGCCTTGAACCATACAAAGAGAATAATTTTGTAAATGGAAATAAGTTCTTTAATATAAATCGGGCGGCCATTCAATCACTAAGCCTAGCTTTGCTGTATCCTATTTAATCCACTGAGTGTTCTGTTCTTTTCCATTCATCTAACTTGAGCCATAAATATGTTGCTTCTCGTTTTGCTCTCTGGGGATGTATTTTTTTCCTTTATCATGACTTAGAGGCAGCCAGAAGAATAGTATTCATGCCTGGAAATGAAATATGAATCATTCAGTAGTTTCAGAATCCAAAAGGAAAAGAAAAGCAATAATCTCAAATATTTCAGTCATCCTGTTTTACCCTAATTTTTTCAAGAAAATTGCTATAATTTGAAAACTTGCTACAAAATTTTCTTATTAAAGTCAGTAACAGATATCCTGGAGAGACTTGGTAAGGATAACAAAGTGAGGCAGATGAACAAGAAAACCTGTTTAAATGCATCTTTATCAGATAAAATTTTGATGATCAGATGTGAAGACAAGAAAGAATGGATATTGTGGCTTTGTGTTCAAGGTGTAGCTTGCTGCTTTCCACCAAATGGAATGTAAAGAGAAAGGCAAAGTGTTCCTTCTCTGCCATGAGCCAGACCTAGCCTGGATGGATGTCTGAGGCCCATTCAAGAACAAAAGCTGGTCCATTCAGAGATGACCTTATGATCTGACAGAAAAGTGCTTCTATATTTAGGAAGCTCAGCCTGTGCCAGAAATAAAACCAGTGGTCCCTAGGAGCTTCCCCCATATTCCAAGATAAACTAAATCAGTTAAATAAATAGTGAGTCTGAATTAACATTCCAAGTCTTTGACAGCTAAAAAAGGATCATTTACAAAGAAGCATGGTCACACCTTAAAGAGGAGCATCTGACTTAAAAAGTGTCAGACTTAAAGAGGAAAATCTGACCCAATATAAATAAGGGTGAGTCTTTCTACCTACAGAATTATAAAAGCAATATACAAAGATCTTTTTTATGGTCAGTATCTTCCCACAGTTTATGCCAAAAAAATCATATAAAGTACTCTACAATCTCATTAACAAATACTAGATTTGAGAGGTTATATATTTTATATGATATCCTACTCATAGACTTCATTAGTAGAGATTTATTGGTATAGATTTATTAGCAAAGTTAGTAAAGATTGTCTCACAAGATCTGGTTCCCAGTTTCCCTGTCCCCCATCTCAAAGTCTATTTTTTAATCCCATAGCTGGGTGACATTTAACTGCATTGAGTCCTTTCAAGTAGCTGTGCCAGAGACCACTGTTCATCTATGCCAGTTGTCCATTTGCTTCTTCCTTTGAGTAGATCTGTCATCTCTCCCTAGGGTTGCCAGATTTAGCAAACAAAAATGTACGTTGCTAAGATAAACTTGACTTTTAGAAAAATACCAAATTTTTAGTATAAGTATGTCTCAAATATTGTACACTTATACAAAAAATGTTTATGTGAAAATTAGATTTAATTAGCTGCTTCATATTTTGTCATACAACCCTACTAACTGCTTATATTTCTACCCAGCCAAGACTACATTTTCAAGGCTCAGACTATGATGTGACCATGTGATCAAGTTCCAGCCAATGAGGTAGAAGCCTATGTTGGGTGATATTCCTAGAATATCTCAATAAAAGAAAGAGTCATATTCTTCTCCTCTCTCCCCACCCTCCATCCTGCTATCTGAGAATAATATGATAGAAGAAGGGGAGAGGTGCAGTCTTGGCCATAAAGAACAAGGCCATACCATCACTCTGGTAGTGTTGGAAGGAGCTGTGGTCCCAGCAACATGTTGTGGCAGACATGCCAGGTCTAAGCTGCCTCTCTGCAAATGTCCCTTAAGAGAGAGGGGAGGGAAATGAAGAGAGCAAGACAAACTTCTGTCTTATTGAAACCATCATTATTTGGGGCTTTTCATTATATTGTGTTAATTCAATCCTAATTGATATAAAGACTTATCTCCTTAGAGATTTGGGGACACATCAAAACCAAAATTTGTGGAAAGTAGAATATTTCAAAGACTGTGAATGCTAACAGTCACATAGATTCTCATTCTCTCTAACTTTCTTTCATACACATAAAGATTCACTTTATTTTCTAAGGCCCTGGTACTTCTAACTTCTATCCTGTTCTCTTTTTGACAGTACTCAAAATTAACTCTAAGAATCCAAGAGGAAAAATATCCATACTTGGAGAACTTGACCTTAAAGCTAAATGATATTTAGCAATTTCACCTAAAAGGCTGTGTGGCCATTTTGACAGAAGTATTTTGCTGATAATTTTTGAGTATGCTGTTAGCAGGAAGAAGAGTAATTGATTAAAAGAATTGAATATTTTGGAGCATCTTTGGCTTTCAGAGATGTAAAAATGAATTCTTAACAACAATGATCCTCGTATAAAGAGGAAGAGACTAATATATCATTCCTTGAAGTTTTTCCCAGGTCAGAATACTTATATATAAAATTGTAATCCAAATGAGCGATGTTGATTTTTTTATTCAGTGCTTGACATTTGCCAATTTCAACATTTTTCCTGGTGCCATGAAAAATGTTGCCTCTGGCAGACATTCCACAGTAAGTAGGAAGGCAAAAATAGTGTTAAACGTCGGAACTAGGAGAACAGGAGTCTCTACATTTTCATTAATGTATCATTCAGAACCTTCGATTAAGAGACGATTTTTCACTCCTTAAGAGGGATAGAAATATACAGATATGAGAAGAACCATAGAAATATGACCTTCAAATTAAGCAAATTAAAGTACAACCATGGCCACAGTAAGACATTAAAGAGACTGTATATTACTCGGTTTGTTATAATGAAACACACTACCACCGGTAGATTTTGAAAGGCTGAATGTTTCAGAAACTGGTTAGAAAGTTAAAGTTATCAGTAGTGGGTTGAATAGCATTCCCCCCAAATTTATACCCACCCAGAATCTCATAATGTGTCCTATTTGGAAATTAAGTCTTTGCAGAAATAATTGGTTAAGTGGAGATCATACTGGATTCAGTGACTGGTGTCTTTATAAGAAGAGAAGAGGTCATGCAGAGAGGCACACAGGAAAGGCTATGTGGCAACAGAGGCAGATATTGAAGTGATGCAGTTACAAGCCAAGGAACGCCTAGGACTGCGGGCAGTCACCAGAAGCTGGAAGAGAGGTATGAATCAGACTCTCCCTCAGAGACTCCAAAAGAAATCAGTCCTACTGACACCTTGATTTTGAACTTTTCACCTCCTGCACAGTGAGAGAATAACTTTCTGTTGTATTATGCACCCAGGGGGTTATGTATTATTAACCACCCAGTTTGTGGTGCTTTATTACAGTAGCCCTAGAAAACATACATCATCTAGTGCCCCCCATCTCTGAGAGCAAGATGCTGTACGTATCTTTAAAAGACACCACAGGATCATGGGGCAATGAGAAAACTGCAATGCTTATTTTTCAGCCTCTTTAGAGACTGACCAATGGATATTATTGACAAGCAATTTTTGCAAGATTTTTGTTTATTTGAAGAGCTTTTATTCTGTCTGCCAAGTTGGAAGGGCTGTTAAATTATTTCTTTTGTTGAAAGCTTAGTTGTTTTTATTTGCATTTTGTGGCTGTGCTGCCTGTTGTATTTTTAAAAGAAAGGAAATAAATTTTTTTTAAAAAGGATCAAAGCGAAGTTTTATCAAAATCTTAAGGTCTTGGAGCCTCTCCAAACATAACAGCATAATCCGTGTGTCTTCTATATCCTAAGCGTATGAGATCAGATATATAATATGGAAGGTGCACAGAGGGTTCAGCCTTCTACCAGTACCTAACCACAAGTGCATTTACCATTATGTCTTCCTTATATTAACAGTGCATTTAAAAATTAGAGTATTATTTTCCCTTACTAAAACCAGAGCTGTGAACTTACTCTCCTGATAAACACTGAACATGTCTTTGAAATGTGTTACTCAACCTTTTTACTAATCAGTACACGCTGAGAAAAAATGATCATTGTAAAGCGCACTCGGGAAAACTGGAAGGGCAGAGGGACATGAAGAAGTGTATTTGGGACTCAGTGAAAAAAACACATTAAATTGTGTATGTTACATAAACTCAGGTGGGGCAAAAGTAGGTTTATAGTTGTTCATGTGGAAAATAATACAATCATTAATAAATAATAATACAAGAATAAGCTCTGTCTTTTGTGTACTCACAACTGTAAACCTATGTTTGTCCCACCCTGCGTATTAAGAAACACAATACACAATGTTAGAGAAGGTAATAAATACTGATCGCATGAGCTCTGAATAACTGTTTTTTTAAATTGTGGAATTCAGAAAGTATCCTGGGGGAGTGAGATAAATATTATTTTATTATAACTTAGATATAGTATATTTTTAATGATTTTAAAAAGTGGTTTAAAAATTTTTGACAACAGGAATTACTTAAATACAATATGTTGAGAGGGAATTTTAGGAAGAGAGTAGCAGTAGAAGCCACGTTGTTTAAACCTTTCTGAATCCCCACATAAAAGCAGACAGAATAACTAGATCGCAGAACCCACAAGGCATGGTTGACCTTTACAACACAGCTATGTGATAAGGCATCACCATAAACTCCAAAATATAACCAGGGGTTACAATACACGCTGACAGCCAGAGCACAGCATGGCCTCCACCCCAGGGCAGAAGAAAGCAGGAGGGAAAACCGTGGCACTGCGAGACTGGAGACCAGGGGAGTTCCAAATGTTCTTTTCGTCACAGCACCACCTCTAGCACCTGTGCTGCTATTTGCTACCACGCCCGTGTTACAGATTTAACCAACCTACCTGAAGGGTTGCCAAAGGGATGGACTCAAGTCTCATCAAAACTCTGGGTCCAGCTGCCAATTTGCGGGAAATTCGGAGAATAAATAAACATGTTGTATGCAGCCAAAAATGTACAGTCAACAAAACCCTGAGTGTGGAAAACTGTATAAATCAAATGCCCTGGGCAGGGGTGTCATGGGCCCTGGGAAGACTGTGAACGCGGACCCACACAGAATCATAAATTTACTGAAAACATTATGACTGTTTTTGTGTGATTATGTGTTTTGTAATTACGAATTAATGTGTGGCCCAAGACAATCTTCTTCTTCCAGTGCAGAGCAGAGATGCCAAAAGGCTGGACACCCCTGGTAGTGACTCCACAGAAAAATTGGAGGATAAGAAAGAAAGGGAAAGAGGATGTGCAGATTTAAAGATTTTAAAAATCTGTGTGATTTTTTAAGCAGGGGGAGGGAGCTTATGTCAATGTATTTTGAAAGATCTTAATGTAATTGACTTTTTTTCAGAAAAATATAAATATTAAACAGATTCAAGAGAAACAGAAACCTTTAATAGTCCTATAGCCATTTGATGATTTCAACCATAGTTTAAAATTTCCCTAATAAGAAAAAATCAGGTTTGGGTAGTTTTATCAGAAAGATCTGTCAACATGCAGATAAAAGTTTAATCCAATGGGACTCAAACCAGTCTACATAACTCGGCCTCCTTTGCTGCAGGTGTGGTCACATGGCTCAGTTTTGGACAGTGGAATGGGAGTGGTCATGATGTGCTATGCCACTACCAGGCAGGCCTGGACCTTGGAAGCTTCCCATGTTATCCATGGCAGCGTCTCTGCTGCCATTTCTGGCAGTTGGATGCAGAGTAAGTAGCAGAGAACTTCAAGGCCTTGGGTATGGTAGAGACATAAAACAGGAGTGTGTCCCCAAATGACCATATGAAGGGATGCCAGTGAACAAAGAAAAACTGACGAGACTTGCAAAAGTGAGAAATAGACTGTATTAGGTTCAGCCGCTAATATTGGAGGTTCCCACGTTACAGAAGTTAGGACTACTTATTGTAGCTTGTGTAATACCGCACAAGACAAGCGTGGTCACTCAGGATCATAAGAACAAAGGACTGAAATTAAAAAGGTAATCAACGTTTTTAGAATCTATTTGATTCCTTAGTTCAGCTCCCTGAGTTTGTACAGACAGTTTAAACACTGTGTTATCTATATCTATTAGATGTGTTTCAAATAGAAAGAAAAGGCTTAGAGAGTACACAAAAAATAACTATGAGAATTCACAAATGATTGACATGAGAAGTCAATAAAACTATTGGATATAAAAGCTAATTGCACTGTTCTTCGCCAATGGTATACATCTAGCAAATGTAATTTAAATATATACATATAATTTATAATATAATGTACCTAGAACAAGGAAAATTTTAAAAATGCGTGAATTTGGTACATTGTATTATCACTCAGCAAATATTCCCTCTCTCCACCCGGTCCATGAGAAGAGTGTGCTTTCTGGCGTTACTGATGTTGGGCATGACCATGTGACCGGGGTTAGAAATGGAAATCTGCTGAGGGCCCAGTGAGGGTTCCCTTGTAAATGACAAGCTTCTATTCTGCTGCTTTCAAGATTTTTTCTTTGTCTTTCATTTTTGACAGTTTCATTATAATGTGTTTTGGAGAACACCTCTTTGAAGATCTCTTTCTTTAGAGACCTAAGAGCTTCATGGATCTCCAAATTCCTTCCCAGATTGGGAATGTTCTCAGCCATTATCCCTTTAAATAAGCTTTCTGCCCCTTTCTTCCTCTCCTCTCTTTCTGTGACCCCCATAATGTGCAGGTTGTCTCTCTTAATGGTATCCCATACATCCTGTAGGTGTTTTTTAAACTCCTTTTCATTCTTTTTGCTCCTCTGACTTGATAATTTTAAATGATCTCTTTTTGAGTCATTGATTCCTTCTTCTGCTTGGTTGATATGCCATTGAAACTCTCTATTACATTTTTTAGTTTAGTCCTTTACTCTTCAGCTCCAAAATTTGCTTTATTCTTTTTATGTTTCTGTTTCTTTGATGAACTTCTCATTTTGTTTTCACATTGTTTTCCCTGGTTGCATTAACTTACTTTTCTATATTCTCTTGTAGTTCCCTCTGAGCATTTTTAGAACACTTATTTTGAATTATTTGTCAGCAATCCATGGATCTCAGTTTTTTAGATCAGTTCCTGGCAGTTTACTGGGCTCCCTTGGTGGTGTCCTGTTTCCGTGATTCTCCATGGTTTCTGTAGCCTTGCATGGGTGTCTGGGCCTATGGAGATACAGCCATCTCGTCCGCACTTTCTGGACTGACTTGCATAAGGAAAGACTTCCAACTGTGTGTGAGGGCACACTGGTGTATGCTGTGGCTCTGGGTCTCCTGGTGTGAAGCACCAGGGGTAGGGGCACGTGGAGACTTTGGGTCTGGGGGTTGTGGGTTGTGTTGACCTAAGCAGCTGGGGTCCACGCCTTCAACTGTGTGACCCTTGGTGAGATCTGAGAGTGAGGGCATCTACAGTGGCTGCAAGGTAATGAACAGAAGCAGGCACTTGCATGACAACAGGAGCTAGCTGCAGCTGTGTGCACAGCAGTAGAGGCTGGTGATGGGCGCTGCACTGATGGCATGCAGAAGCAGAACTCTAGGGACTCTCTGCAAGCCTATAAGGTAATGCAGGCCAGTGACAGGAGTATGGCTACATCCAGGCCCAGAGGCAGCTCTGAGGACCTTGGCTGTTCACGTGCAGTTCTGCAGCTGTGGGGGCTCCCCACACACATGCGTACAGCAGTGCAGGTCAATGACAGGCTTCAGGGCCAGTGCTGTGCAGGTACACAGCTGCAGGTGTCCTCTGCCTGGCAGACCACAGAGAACAGCTGCCACTTATGTTTGTGACAAGGACAATGGTATCCCCTGCCCTTGTTCCTTGTCCTCAGACATCTCTGCATATCTAAGCTCTGCCAGTCTCTGGGTGGGGTGAAACTGAGGTGGGTTCTTCATGCAGGACCCGGAAAGGCTGGGGAAGCTGGTGGCTCACCCTGCTCTCCTTCTCACAGCAAGAGGAAGTCTGTCTGGCTGGGAGCTCCCCCTTGGCACTGGGCAGTGCTGGCCTGCAGGATGCTATGGAAAGGTGCTGGGAAAGGGAAACTCTGCTTCCCACCCTTTTTGTGTGGTTCTTCTTAGGGTCTTTGCCCCGCTGTGTTGCAGAAGCTCCTTGAGTGGACTTCCGAGCTCTCCCAGAGCTATTTTCATTTGTGGATAGCCAACTAATTGTTGTTCTCTGGGTGGAGATGAAGGCTGGGGTCCCCTGCTCCATCACCTTGGTGTGATCACTTTCCTAAAAAAAGTGATGAAGAGCTCATATTTGGCTGTTTTCATCTGTACAGATTCTGAAAGCCCTAAGCTGAGGTGCCTTCCTCTAGAGAAAATTTGTATTATCTTTTGCCAAGCATCCTGTAATATCCCTGAATCCAAAGTATTTTAATTTAATTCATTGAATTCAACTTCCCTGGACCATGCCAATGGTATCCATTCAAATCCTTAATCTGTGTATGGGCAGGCTGATGGTTACTACTCTCCAGAGAGATTTTTTTCCCTCCAAGCCAATACCTTAAACAGACAAGTTTTTTTGCCAGCTACCATTTTCAGGAACAGGGTCCTTAGCTTGCCTTCTCACTGTGGCTGTGACTCTTCATAAATACGGGATTTGCAGAGGTCTCAGATCTTCTCCACACTTTATGTGGCTGGAGCAAAACCTTTGTCCCTCTTCCACACGGATGCCAAAACCAGATCCCGAGGGCCTAGTACTGGTGAACGAATCCCTTCAGCATAGTCCTTGTCTCTGTTCTCCACTGCACAGTTACTGCTTTGGTTTTGGTCCCCATCTCTCTCTCTCTCTCTCTCTCTCTCTCTCATCCCCCTTTCTCTCCCCCTACCCTGTCCCTCTTTCTCAGGTCGCCTATATTTGTAAAGGGCTATTAGTAACTCTTAAACAGCATTGCTAGGTGCTGGTAATAAAAAGGCTTTCCAGAATTCTTATTCATAATATTGCTCAAGTTGTAATAGTGTTGAAAACTGTGGAACATTTGAAAACTATTTGAATATAATAATGCTTATACTAGTTATTATGTATCAAAACACACATAATAACTTAAAGTTGTGGGTGCAATATTACAGGACATTTTAGGGTAGTGCTATTCCAGCTTCATTACCATCTGGCCTTATATCAACTTTACAACCTGCCAATGTAGATTAATGAAGTGCTCACATTTTGTCAACAAATATTTAAGTCTCAACTGTGAGGAATTGGGAGCAAAAAGAAAAGCACGAGAAATTTTAAAGGGATTAAATTTGGTTCTCGGATTCTTGCATTTCGAAGCTGTCTTTGAGGTCACTGTCTTATTTTTATAGCCACAGCTTTCAAACCTGTTAACAATTTTCATCTTTGACAAAGGAAACTTGCCTTGAATCCAGAAGTTTGTGTGCCATAAGATGTCGATTTTAACTTTTTGTTCCAGGTGTAAAGGGGCTTAGAAACCACACGGTCTTCCTAGACCCTCCCTCCACCATGAGGAAGGGGGCGTCCTGGAGCTTCACTTAGAGTCTGTGATCAAATTGCACAGCCAGGGGCTACACATAGCCGCCCACAGGCTTTCCACGAACCCCAACAGCATCTCTGGGTTTCGGTCATGACCATGATTTTTCTGCTTCCTCCCTCTCCCTGCCTGGCCCTCTTCCATCTGTGCCAGAATCAAGTGGGAACGTCAGACTTTGGTGTAAGCAGTGAGCACCATCTTTCCACCCCGAGTGCCCAGCCCTCAGGCCTCTCTCTGCTTGGGTCAAGCTTGGGGGCAGAGGATGGAATTCTTCTTCGGGCTCTGGCATCAGCAGGGCCTTGGGTGCCTAGGCGGCAGTAATGCTGCTTTAGTCACATGCTGACTGCACTTGGGGTAGAGCAGATCTGCCCTCTTGCTCTGTGGAAGTGACAAGCACACAGCTACTAAGTGACACATTTGCTTAAGCCTCTCTGTTGACAGCCCTGATCTGTCCTCACCCTGCCATGTTGCAGGCCATGAAGCGTTCTAGGCTGGTTGCACCTGTTGACAGAGGGACTATGACCATAGTCCTCACTGGCTCAGTGACCCTCCCATGGGAAAGCGTGAGTGTGAGCGTGTTAAACTCCCATATGCCCAAACTCCCGCGGGTGGGGCAGAAGGAGGCAGAAGGGCTCCTGGAAAAATGTGAATGCCTGCTCTGAATGAACATCGTGCCAGTTAAGGCTTTCCACAAGGGAAGCAAAGAACTCTAAAGACTTCCTTCCTCTCTCAGAAAACATAACCCACTGCCCTGAAATTTGTTTAGCCAGACAGCTGGTCAAGGAAACAGGTGTCAGGCTTGTAGCAAAATCTCCAAGTCTGTGGCATGGTCATCTCTTCCCTTCCCTTAGGTGTCTCCATTCCAAGCTTGTGTTTTGAACATTCCATTCAAGAAAAAGAAAGTAGCCATTTGTCATCCAAAGGTGTATATAATATTATCTAGACACATGCCCTTTACCATTATAATATAATATAGATACGTGCCTCCTATGATTTCAAATTGCAACTTATAGTACCTAGCAAGTCCAGCTTTCAAAAGCTTTTAGGTAGTGTTATACATTAAAATAGCCATGGTGTTGACTTCCCTAGTGAACAACTACATTTCACAACAAACAAATTAATTTGCTCATTTAGTAAATACTGTTGAGCACTTACTACAGCCAGGCACTGCTGGATGTGAAGTATACAAGAATGTAAACATCAGACATGGTGCCTGTCCATATAGTCTTTATATTTTAATTGGAGAGACAGAGCAAAGTAGCTACGCAAATAAATTAACCGTGAACTGGGGCGGGTGTGCCAGGAAGGAAACATACAAGGGGTGAGCCACAGACCATTTCTCATCATGTTGTATCATAACTGTTTCTTTGGCGTTCTCATCGGACTGCAACAGACTTCGGGGCCAGCTAACACTTCTTCATCTCAGCTGCCCTGTGCTTATGAGAGTCCCTGGTATGATACAATGGCACTGAAAGAACTATTTGCCGAGTGAAGGTATGAATGTACTGATCATCAATTTAACAAAGGCTTGGGGGCTGTATTAAGAAATGGCTACACTTCGTGCACAGTACAAAAAGTACCAAGTACAGTCTACATTTCACATTCCCTTTTGTTAGTTACATTTTACATTTAATATTCAAGTTCTATGTTTTCATCCTAAATTGATTCAATTCATGAACAAGTGTAGGTTTCATGAGTGAACACACAATCCAGTTTTCTAATTCTCTCCTGGTCAGACACAAGTGAAGCACACAGCACCGGAGGTGTGAGTATGAAACGTGTCATTAAGGCTGGAAGAAAACATGCGCCAGTGTGAGGTGTCTCTGGAAGCTTCAGCGATAATTCACTTCCCTGTTCTCCGGTTTCTTGTCACCTTCCTCATAGCTGCCAGAACAGCCCGTTTCAGTCCTGCCTGCTGAGGGACTAAATGAGCAGCTGTGTTTTGCTCCTGTCCCTTCCCCCAGGTCCCACCCTTCCCCTTTCACTTGCTTCCTCGAATTTCCTGTCACTGTTGCAACCTCCCCAGGGGCACTGGGTTGAGCAGTGCTGCTATCATGAAGCATATCCTACAGTCTCCACAGTGAATTTGTCCTGCATGATTGTGAGGCTCCTGATTTCAGGAAGTTAGGTAGGCTGGACAGAATCTGGGAGAACGAGTTTGACAAAGACTAGAAGATTGGCTGTTTGGGGAAAAACTGAGATGAGGAATTACAGCCTTCAACTGACCAGCTTTAAAGACGAAGAGGCTGAGGCCAGAAAGGTACCATATTTTGCCATGTATAATGTGTACTTTTTTGCCCAAATTTTTGAGAGAAAAATAAGGATGTACATTATACATGGGTAGTACCTGAAATACCTTGTGTCTGTTCTTGTGTTTTGTAATGATTTGTTACATAAAATTTCTTATACCACAATGAGTTCAAAAACAAATGCTAAAATTCCTTTATAATACAAAAAACAAGTATCTAAATATAAATAAAGAAATAAATAAATTAAAATAAAAGGTTTTGTTCCTGAAAGTTTGGGCCAAAAACGTGGATGCACATTATACATGGCAAAATACGGTAAACACCTGAGGGATGTGGGAAATGGCCACCCAGGACTAGAACCAGGCCACCCAGCAATGGACACAGTGTCCTGCCTCCTCCTCACACGTGTTCACGGCACCTTTTCTCCAAGCAAGATTGTAGCACTGAATGTACAAACCCTTTAAAGTGAGAATTGGAAGTTCATTTTTCACTGGTCACAGTCAAAAGTATACAGATATATATAGAGCACATGTCAAATGCACAGGTGCTATGACAAAAACCAATAAAAGATATGGCTCCTGCCCTGGGAAACTTCACAGTATAATTGGGGAAACTATTGTAAAATTTTTAAGCTAGAATGCTATTATTTAATAAAGGAAGAATGAATTAATATGGGAAGGAACATGATTTTCTCCCACTGAACAGCTAAATAGAGGGAACGCTGAGAGTAAAACCCAGGTCTCCTGTCTCCCAGGCTGATGTGTATTCCAGTGTCCAGCTGGCGCTACTTAACTAGTTACAACAATGAGAGAACATCTAGGGGGAAACATGAGTAGGGTTTTTGTGCTGCTGTCATCCACTATCCATAAAGGAAAAAGGGATCAAAAATATGCCAGCCATCATTGAGGATCCCAGGAGAAAGTGAGTCCTGAACAAAGATTTGTAGGTAGCTTACATCTGGGGAAGAAAGAGAGAGAACCAACAGGAACTTAAGAAGCTGCTAAGGAAACTCACATGCCAGGAGTGGATGAGCTTTGGAAGAGCAGAAGTGAAATTGTCAAGAACTACCAGGATTGTCTGGAAAGCTCAGCATGCACAACTGAACACCAACTGCGTGCCAGGCCTGTTCCTAGTCATAGTGCAGCGTTCTTCCCACTTGGCCACTAGCATCTTGAGTCTAGAAACCAGGTGGAGTTCATCAAGTCTATCCATAAAAAAGAAAACTCAATGGGAACTTTAACTTAGAATGTTATGATGAAGACAGGAAGGTAGGATGAAAATAACTGAAACCATACTTTGTTTTAAAACTATCAGATAGTTCTTCACCCATATCTGGAACAATGACCTCTAAATTATATACACTGATGTTGATGTCAGGTAGGGGTTCCTCCTAACCTAAAAGCAGGCAATCATCCTCAGCCCATGGGACATCAGAGCTAGCCATGTCCAGCCTCTGTTCTGGGTCCCCTTGGCTCTGATTAGGTCTGAGTGCAGATATTTGCTTCTTGCTTCCGAAACTTTATTTCTAAGAGTTATTTTTGCCCTTTCAAAATGTATTTAAATGCTCATGAGTTGAATTCCTCCTCCCCAGAGAGTCTACAAACTCTCACTGTGAGTGTGTGATACTGTAATTGTCCAACAGGCTGTCTGTGTTCCTTCCACAAGTCACATCTTATGTCCTAGTTGCCAGCTACTTTATGAAGAAGACTTGTGACTCTGTCTGCTTGTTGGTAGGAGGAGTTCTGTTTGTTGGTGTTCTTTTTTCAATTCATTCCCTAACTAGGACAAGATGAAAATGAATGCCACAGTAACCTTTTTGTAATATCATTTAGCATCCACTTATACTGAATAACATGTGGTTGACATTAGAAAATTCAGTTGAACTTGGTGATTTGTTGGGTATGAGTCAGGAAGAAGGAATTGAAGTGATGGAAGAGCTCAAAGCATGTCTCCTGCTAGCTCTCCATGCCATGGATGAGCCAAGTAGCATGACTTTCCTCTCCTCTTGCAAACTCCACTCTCAGAAGCATTGGACATGTGCTAATCTGAAGCCCATCTGTGGCCACCCTGCACTCCCTTGGAAAGCGAAGAACATGGCTGGCTGCCTTTGAGCTCTTACAAAAGTACCCTCCTCAGGAAGTCAAAGAAGATGTTTTAGGTGATTAATCGAGCTCTCTGCTTTCCAGTTAGAAGACTAAGGATAAATCATAAGACAATCCATAAGGAGTAGAGACATAAAATACTTATTTTTCATATTTTTCTTTCCACTCCCTTTTTTATTATAGAAAGATTTAAACACACAAAAAAAGTAACAGACTGGTAAAATGAACCCCATGTATGCAAATATATTTAATTTTTATTTCTATTCCATGCATTTTATGATATAAAGAATATATTGAGCAGTCCATTATGTCATTTTAATGTATGAACATGAACAGGACCATAAACAAATTTGGAGGAAGCATGATTAAAAATGTTTCACAAATAGAGGGAGCACATCAGAAATGTTTCAAGATACTTGTATTAACAACAGTCACAAGTCACTTGGGAATAATAAGAAGAATGATAATTAATATGTGTTCATGCTTATCTGCCCCAGGCAAGAGCCAATGGCTGCCCTGGAGGAAATGTCCACGGGGCCCAGAATATCTGCTCTTCATGTAATGACCGTAGCTGGAGCAGAAAATCTGAACCAACCAATGGTCCTCAAATCAGACATTGGATCCTACCTCCAAAAGATCTTTCTGAAAACAAGTACTAAACACTCCCAACATATTTTTTAAATTTGTGTTTATATAACATTCATATTAAATAAGTATATATGACCTTGGGGAAGTCATTTTATTTTTAGAACCTGTTTTATCGCCTATAAATGAGGGAGTTGGAGTGTCTGTGGTCCCTAATATTCCTCCTAGCCCTAACATTTTACGAGCCATTTCTATGAGGCTATAAATTGCTAAAGCCAAAATCCTATCCAACACATTATTTATATTATGTCTGTTTTTATAGCAAAAGGGACACACGTCCAGCACACTGTTATGTAAATCTTTATCACAATCATCATTTCTGGAGGACCTCTGTTCTGTGACAGATGTCATCAAGCATTATAAGTAGTGAATGTGAAGGAGGCCCACATTTTGCAGATTCCATTCATAACTATGTGACAATCTCAGATCTCATACAGACCGCCAGTGCCTGATCATGTCACTGTCCTTCTGTCACCCTCACCCTTTGGTAGAAATCGCCTTGGTGTCTGGGAGTTGGGACCTAGCTCAGCTGGCTGTAGGGGTGCTTGCAGCCTTACAGGGATGGACATGTGGATTCCTTTCGGGAAAGTGATAGGCACGTCACACGCTGGTGTTCAGGCTCTGACATGCCGCAGATTAGCAAGCATGTGTCTATTAAAAAACTCGTGGCAGGCCTTTCAGTCCATGTCCTCAAACCCTCAAATCCTCCCCTACATTCTGTACAAGTCACTTCCACCCTGTTAGAGCTTGTCTAGCTATTTTTTTAAAGGTTCAAGTGCAAATGGATGAAAAGGCATAGCAGTGACTATGGCTCACTTACTTTTATGGCTCACTGTATTTCCATTTTTCTGTCAAACACAGCTTAAAGAAGAGAAGCTACAGAGGCTAGGCACCCTAAAGCAAATGAAAGAGTTCAATATGTTCACCTTAGAAGATACTTGAGTATAGCGGTTTTTAAAAAATCAGCTTTGGTATTAGACAGACATGGACCTGATTCTTGTCTCTACCACTCACTGGCCATATGGTCCAGGGTAAGCTTACTTATCATTAAATTAGATAAATACTTCTATTATAGAGTTGATGACAGAATTAATTAATGTAAGTTACTTAAGTGAATACCTGGTATCTAGTAACACCAAAGAACTAGAATCAATTACTACTTCATTGATAATGTCTTTATTGAGTTATAAAGCAAAGAGGCCCCTGAATTTTTCAGTGACCAATTCATCTTAAAAACTAAATGATATAATCAAGAATTGCAAGATGAAGGGTTGAATGCCAGACATCTACAGCTTGTCCTGTTCACCTCTGAGCATGTCAGCACAGAAGAACCACATTACCTACTGCCAATGAGAGGGTCATATTTGAGTCTATTTCTGAAGTTCCTATCCATTCCATTGATCTGTATATTTCACAAAAAAAATTAATTAATTGGCATAACTCATTTCCTATGTGATTCTTGTGAATTACTTGGAAATACAGTAATCATAATGTATAGCTCCAACACAAGGAGCTATAATGTGACAACATTGTTTTGATCTTGTGCAGTTCACCACCTTCTCTCTGTGTGTATTTTCCCATTGGGCACAGTCATGTCTGGCTTTCTTGGAGTTTCTCTTCAGAATAGTTCCTACAGCACTTTTTCATTTATGTGCTTTTAATAATACTAATACACCCTATTCTTAATCTTATGACTGAAAACTGGTTCCCTAATTAGAATATAATCTAGTTATCACCATCTTGTATATATAAACAGATTCAATTTTTAGTCTATACTTTAAAGGAAGTATTAATGAAAGTAATTATACATCACATGAGGTCACTGTATACTCATGGAATGCTGGAAATCACCAGCCTTTGTCTTTAACAAATGTTCCTCCCTTCTTACCTTTTCCCCTACCACCCCCCTCTTGCTCTCTCATACTGTTTCAGATCTCACCATGTCACTTATTTATAAAGCTAACAAGTCCTCTGTTATATGTTTTCATTATGTTTAATAGTTTTTAGTTATATAATTATAGCTTAATGTTGATCTCTTTTGCTAGATTCTAACTTCTGTGATGATGGTGACCGTATTTGCTTTGCTTGTTCCTAAATCAGGACCTGGCATATAGTCAGAGCTCCATAAATCTTTGTTGACCAATAAGGGAGGCTGCATAACATCAAGTTATGAACTTGGTTTAAAGTCAGAATGCCTGGATCTAAATCTGTCTGTGCCATTTTTATCTGTATAACCCTTGGCACATAAATGAACTTGTCAGTGCTTCGGTTTTCTTGTTTATAAAATGGGGGTGGCAACATCTATAGCATAAGGCTTTGTGAGGATTACGTATACAGTATGGTCACAAGAATCCAGTGAGTGTCAGCTGTTATCATCATGATCCTCACTGGAGAGGAAGGTGCTTGGAAGGAAACAAAGATAAGGCACAGAAAATGTTAAAAATCTCACCTCACATCAAGTTCTTAGATTCTTTGAAGGAGAACAAAAATAAATTTTTTAAAACCTTAAACAAAAAGAAACTTAAAGGAAATGTTCGGCAGCAATTCCTAGAAGCATCAACTCTCTAGTAGGTGAGATGTACACACACACACCTGCCTTTTAAACACATGGCCTCTCTATTCTTTTCATCAAAAATGCCTCCATTGAGAACTAATTGTGCAGTCACAAATAAACTTCTAACAATGCCTACACACTTTCTGACATAGCAGCTCATTGCTGACAAAGAATGAGTAGGAAAATAAGAGGGGCAGGAAGCAGTAGCTAGCGGAAGTCCAGCATTTGCATGCAAACCACTGGCCAGCAATGGAAATCATCAGTTCCCAAAAACACAGTAAACATCATGACATGATAAGTACCATTATCTTTGTGGACATCATCAGCATCTTTACCATTTATACTTAACAGCAATGGAGCACCTGCCAGTTTTAACCTCACAATGAGTTTACTCCTTGACTTGTGAACTGTTCTCTACCTGAAGGAATGCCTGATTGATATACTGGTGCTTCATGCTGCAGTATTTCTGTGGGAAAGGAAAACAACAAAAACACACTCTTCAGCCATTAAAGAGATGAGCACTGGGGTAAGCAACATAGATATCATTTAGTTTAAAAAACAAAATAACTACCTGTTCTTTCATTTATCCTTCCATCATATCAAAACTCTTCAAAAACTAAAAATAAAAAACCCTTTGCTATATGCCTGAGAAATCCTATCTCTTCCTTCCCGAAAATCTTCTCAAGATGCCTCCAGAAGCCTGGTGAGGTCCTAGAAGCAAATCAGAGTGACTCAAACACAGTGCTCAGAAGGCCCTGTGTTCCCTGATGGCCTTCTGTGCCTCGGGCATTTCTTACAATCAACAGCTTCCACATTCTAAAGTTTATGGAAGCCAGGCCTCAAAGCTTCATTCTGCAATCAGGAAGAGTGGTTACAGCAGGGACAGACACACATGGAAGAGCTCAGAGGGGGGAAAAATGGGCAGGCATTGGAAGAAGCACCTGGCAAACTGAAAGCTCCTTCAGAATAACAAGAACACTGACTGTGCTTAACAACAGAGGGAAAGCAGTTGGAATCATGGTGCAGCAGGAGGGTAGGAAACAGAACCTCAGTGCTGTTGTATTATATCCCCTTTGCTTCTGGATTTGTCTTTCAGCAGAATTCAGAGTGGCTGGTCAAGACAAAGGTGGTTTCTGCTTTAGAGAGCCCTGTGAAGTTCCCTAAATGAAGCACTCATTTATCCCTGAAAATCACAGGCTTGAGGGGCCACTGTCCCTCATCCAAAGCAGCCATCATGGTGTACCTCCCAGCAGAGGTTCTTGAACTGGCAGCAACCACATCTACATAGCATCACCTTCCTCACTTGCAACCCATCAGTCATTCTTGGAGAGTCTGATTTGGAGTCTCTCTTAAGACAACAATTGCTGCTGATGGTGTAACTCTACACATCCACAGTTGTTTGATGGGGAAAAAAGGAGAACAAAAAAAAACTCCGATGCCTGGACTTCTTGTTACATCAGAACTCCAAGTATTTGAATGATGATCCAGTATCAGTGATTCCAGTGAATTGCTTCTTTATGAAAAATACAATTTTTCCTTTCTTTAATTTTATGGAAGCAAGTTAGAGGTTGAATAACCTTTTTATAGGTCAATGTCTGCATTTGGTATTAACTATATTTAGGGGTCAGTGCAGCTTTGAAGAAGCTATTGATTCTGAAGAAGTGGGTTTTATTAGCATTGACTGTTTTTCATTGTGCAAAAGTTGTAGCAACAGACATGTAGTTTTTACAGATTTATTTCCACTTTAATGGATAACAAGCTCATATCCAAAACTTAAAGGAGAAGGAGGGGGAAGAAGAAGGTAGAAAACAGGTAGGGAGACCAGCAAGGAAGGGGAGTATATTTGAGAACAAGGAAGCAGAGTGTACCTTTTGGAAGGTGGGTGAAGGAAGTGATATTGTGGAGGACAGAGATATTTTCCCAGCAAGCCAGTGAGGACCATGAGATTTCTGGGAGAGGAGTGGGTACGTTGGTGTGAATCTACTCCAGACATTGGAGTGAGCATCCCTTTGGTCGCCTGTGGGCAGAAGAGCTTTATAGACCAGAGCTTGGCCATGAAAAGAAAGATAAGAAATACCTGTTCTCCTGAGCCAGACCCAGCTGATAGTAGTCCTAGTCAAGATGGAGATGTCTCTGGGCAAGAAGTTTTGCTTAATGTAGTGAAACATCACCAGCACTCACTATATGTTAAAGAACACCAACCTGGAATCACTTTTAAAGTGTTCATCTAGCTGTTTCTCTTCAAATTTGGGTTGAATTTCCTTTCGCAATAAGAATTAAGTTCCTGCCAGTTTTCAAGTTTACAGCTCCAGCTGTTAGGGGTTATGTAAGAGCAAAAGTGATCAAGAGTGGAAAATGCATTTTCCCCTCGGTTGCATAACTCCCAGAATGGAATGGGCAATGGGGTCAAAATATCATCTGCCCACTCCTCCTGCCCCTCACTTCTACCTCTATAAGGAAAAAAATCCCCTTGGAGAAAAAAAAAAAAAAAAAGTAAGGCCATGAGAATGTTGTTGGGCTCAAATTTAGTATGACCAGGCATTTTTCAAAAGAAAATTGCAAGTCACTAAAATAGGTTAAAGTCAAAAAAAAATTCCCCTTAACTTAGGGAGATTTTCCTTAAAAAGATGAACTCAGTACATTAAAAATATAGTTCATTATGGCTAGCATATTCTAATGTCATAACTTTCTGAATATCTCCCTTTCTATTAGTCTTTTAGTCCTTTCAGGACAGAAAATTTATCTTTTTGTCTTTGTTTCCCCAGTCATGGCATACAATAAAATCCAATAAATACTAAAGCATGGCTAAGGATTGTAGAAAATGCAAATTTAGCTATCTATGTCTGCAGAAGCCTAGACAATACAACAACTTTTGGAAGTAAGAGTCAGAGGCTGATAAAAACCAAATAGGTACTATTTGCCCAATTTGCCTTTTTCCTTGTGGCTCTAATTTCAAAAAGAATAATAAAAAATGGGCAAAATCAGGTGACAGAAGTGGGCAAAGGTAGTGGTCTCGGTGACCCTTAGCAACAACTCCAGAATGTCCTTGGTGTTTCAGATGCCAGTGGCCTTCCCTGCCTAGTTCTGGAAGTGTCAGTTACCAGGCTGTATTAACCCCTCCTTAGAGCCCCAGTGGCCAATGATTGTGATGAGTCTGAGCCCAGATGACCCCACTTTCACCTGAGAATAGTACAATCACCACTTGACAAAGTATATTCCTAGATCTAGGATATTCTCAGTGGACAGTATGATGCACCTACTTCAAAAATCTAGGGAGATCTACCCTCAATTAATAGATTCCACTCCAGGAGGAAGAGGTAGCTAAAGAGAAGTTCCAAAGAGATAGCGAAGGGCACTGGGAAGGCAACAAAATGAGAGGACAGGATAGTCCTTGCTAACTTGGAAAAGGCACCTGTCTCTTCTTTGTGGTGAAACTGGCACTCATTGCATTCTTGGTGTTTCCATTCCACACCCCTATTTGACCCTTCCATTTTTCCTGGTCTTCATCATTTATCAAAGAGGGCAGAGTAAGAATTTAGGCGCTGAAAAAACAATGTTGAATTAGAGGACTACTTCAAGACCCTTCAAGCTCTACGGCTCTCTGGTCTATACATATTTTAACAACTTTCTCGTGGGTTTCTACTCACACTTTTTCTCTTAGGAATCTTCCCACTATATAGAAGCATCGGTTTGCTTTGGCTGTTTCACTATCCTGCGCAGAGGCTAAAAATGTCCTCCCCACCTGCCCCAGCCTACAGAAGGAAAGTCTGCAGGGCTCAGCCTGACTTCCATCACCCTTCCAACTGTGTCTAAACCTTCCTCCTCTGCCTTCTCTTGGCTGGAGACATTGTCCCTTTCTGAATCAGTTCCATCTTTTGACATCCAGCCAAAGTACTTCTTATCTAATTTCTCCAGGCAATAGTAATGTCTCAATCCTCTGAAGTCCTGATGAACGTAAAGAGGTTCATGTATTCTCAGCTTTCCAGGCCTTGCTGAAACCGTGGGTTAATTACGTGCAGAAAACAGTAGCTCCTACATGTCACAGAACTTGAAAGGAGCTCTTGTGGTAAGAAGAACACTGAGATGGAGTCAAAGGCCCCTGTCTAAGGGCTGACATGGATGGCTCTGTGGTCTTGCCCGAGTGATTTACAACCAGGTGTGAGAAGGGCCGGGTGCACAACTCAGTAATACTGAGTGCCAGAAACCTGGAATTGCAGATTGTTTTAACCATATAGTCAGTGTGATAACTTTATGTTTTGGAATATAAATTATTTTTCTAACAAAAATTATAGAAAGTAAGGTTTAACCAAATCTTGGATAAAGAATGCCTATAGAAATGAACTCTATTTTTAAAAAGCATTGATAATATTTTTTATATATAAAGATTTTATTTACTTATTTTTAGAGAGAGTAGTGGCGGGGAGAAGGAGAGGAAGGGAAACATCTATGTGCTAGAGAGAAATCGATCAGTTGCCTCTCACACACCCCCAACCGGGGACCCAGCCCATAACCCAAGCATGTGCCCTGACCAGGAATTGAACCAGCAACCTCTCAGTTTGCAGGATGACGCCCAACCCACTGAGCCACACCAGTCAGAATGTACTGCTGATTTTTAATTGAAGGTGAAAGGTTGGCCCCCGTTAGGAAACGTGATAGGGTTAGAATTTCTGTGAGACATAAGATTTCTGTGGTAATTAAAAGTGTTAAAAGGTTAAGAAAACTGGCAACTTATTCTATCTTAGATATTATTTTATATAATACGGAGAAAATTAATTAACAATGGGGTTCCTGTTTGATTTAAATGAGACAAGGTCGGTAAAAGTGTTTGCAAACAGTAAAGCGCTGTTCAAATCTAACATGTTTGAGTTTATATATGAGGTTGTCATTAGCTGAGGTTAACTAGTATCAAAAAAAAAAAAGCTTAAAGTGAATTCATTTAAAACAGGGACCAAAGAGGACACAAGAAATGGTGAGGGAAGGTGAGGACATAAAAAGTTGAATTTGAACTTGGTTTAGAAAATTAAAACTAAAAGTGAATATAACTTATTTGCCTTACATTTAATAAACTTTATTTCTTCAGAAAAATTTTCCACCCCTTTCTCTCTCTCTCCTGCTTCTGAGACTCCTATAATGTGAATGATACTTTGCTTGATGTTGTCAAGACCCCTTAAGCTATTTTCACTTTTTTTTCACTCTATTGCTCTGTTTGGGTGTGGTCCACTGCCTTTGTATTCAGGTTGCTGCTCCCTTCTTCTGCTTCAACTAATCTGTGTTGAGTTCTGATATATTTTTCAGTTCGGTTACTATATTCTTCAGCTCTGTGACTTCTGTTTGGTATTTTCTTATATTGTCTGTTTCTTTGTTGAAGTTCTCATTGTGTTCATCCATATCTTATCTTGAGTGTGGTATGAATCTTTATGACTATTACTTTGAAGTCTATATCAGGTAGATTGCTTATCTTCATTTTATGATGGTCTTTTTCTAAGGTTTTTATTTTATTTTTTTGCTTAGAACATATTTTTTTTCGGTTTCCTCATTTTTCTTGACTCTGTGTGTTTGTTTCTATGTATTAGAAAAAAGCTACCTCTCTCAGTCTTGAGGGGTGGGCTTGTGTAGGTGATGAATCTTATAGTTCAATCTTACCCTAGCTCTTGGTTGTCCCTCAGACTTTTGTGATTGAGTACCATGATTTATTCTTGATAGGTCCTTGTTGTTGAGTATGTGCCTGTCAGTTTTCCAAAGGGATGACTCTCAGCACCTAGTTTCAGGCTAATTGGAAGCCAGATCTACAGGCAGCGGCATCTAATATATGAAATTATATATCGTCAATATACATAGTGTTACAGGACCACAATTTTAAACCTTGCTAACCTCCAGACGAGAAGATCTGGAAGTATCTCCTGGGTGACAACTGTAAAAATCAAGGCCCCAGATGAGTATAAAAGCTTCTTTCTGGGAAGTACCAAGGAGCTATGGTGAGGCCCAGAGAGGGCACAAAGATGGTATCTCTCAGCCCACATTCCGTGAAGCACCTCTGCATCCTCCAGATGCTTGGTAAACCTATAAAGCCTGTCCCTCAGGACTAAACTCCAGAACATTTAAATGGGCCTTTTTCACAAGCAGATTGGAAGTGTGTTTCAGTCTGCTGTCTGTGCAGTGACCTGGGGGTGGTAGCCTGCCCAGAACTATCTTTCCCATTGTTACAGTCCCATGGAGCCCAAGGAGATCAGTTCTCTGGCCAGCAGGGCCTTCCAATCAAAGGTGTCCCTCACATGGACTGGGCTTGCCTGTTGGCTTAAGCAAGGCTGTAGGAGAGTGCTGAAGGCCAGGCAAATCTGTAGCTTTATCAACTCAGGGGAAAAGTGCTGGGGGCAGATGCCTGCCTATAGCATGACCAGGACAGAGTGGGAGGAGGGCTTCCACAAAAATAATCTCAGAAAAATAGAATTAACCCAACAACAGAGATGAAAAGGGGATTAAGACTTAGACCCAACTTCTTCATCTACAAATCAGAACCAATTTGTTCAAGGTTCATGATGAAAATATATATATTCTCTTTAGATCTGTCTCTAGGCAGATTTATAAAAGAATAATATTTATTTAAAAAATAACAACTGTAATAAAAACTGGTACCTATCCAATATTGAGGAACAACTTTGTATCAAAGGTCTTATGTATATCATGGTCAAGTTTCTCACATCAGGGAGTCCCAAGGAATCTACAAAGCTATAGGATAAACATAACTAATCATCTTATGCCAAAGTAAAACTAAAATATGTGGAGAGAAGAATTATGTTTTTGAACAGAATATAATAGCCATACCTTTTTACAATAAAACTTGAGTTTTCTAAGAAACTTGACTTTTGCAGAAGGTCTGAGGCCATGTCCATAGTAAGCTCCCTATCACCCATGTGTCCTGTTCTCCCCACTCTTGTGGACAATTTTAGAAAGACTCCATCATGTTTATGTCATGCCCTCAACAACTCTAGGACACATGAATCATTTTCTTTGTTTTGCATTTGAAGACACTGAGCTACAGAGAAGCTGTGAGTGAAAGCTTGCAAATATGTTATTGACAGAACCCTGCTTTCCTCTAAATACGATGTCCAGTAGGCAAGATGATCCTTCCTAGCCCCATGACCTTTTAGTATTTTTCTTTCCCTTTGCACCTTCTCTCCAGATCCCAGTCTGTACAAGGACTCATTACCCAGATTCCTAACGGAGAGCTCTCTACAGATGTCTTTACATTTCAGGGTTCTGAAGGAGTGAGGTTCTTCAGAGCAGTTGATTTAAAAGAGGATTGCTGGGGCACAGCAATGCTAAAGAGAAGTAAAGTGCTCTCAAACCAATGAAAGCAAAAGATACTAAATGAATGATTCAGACATGCCAGGTCTAGCAAAGAAGTTAGGGGAAGTGGCCAAAAACATATGCATGAAGTTTTATCAGAGCCCACCATCCCATCTTTCCAGATAGGAGTGGTGGGTAGAGAGTGAAAGAAGGTGAGGGAGCTTTTAGCAGGAGGGTGGAATTGTGCCTCCTTGCCTCATTTAATTAACAAATCTTGAGACCCTTTTGACAAGAAACAAACACTCCTTTGATAGAGGATGAATATGCAAAAAGATGAAGGATACCCTTAAATAGCTCTAGGGAAGATCTTTGCCCTGAGGGGGAAGCGAGATCCATTTCAGGAACTGGTGTTGTTTGTTCCCTTGTCACATCTCTGCAGCACAAGAAATGGAGCCATTGCCTTAAGAAGCTGGTCTGGCTGTTAACATTTTAGAAGTCTTTTGGCTCTTCAAAAACACAGGAATTTCTGGGTTGAAAACAGTCTTAGAATCTCCAGGATTGGCCCAGCACTCCAACTTGTGGATAAACCACAACAGGACATAATATTTTTTCCTGCTAAGCTCCTATATAATTCTGGTTTGAATATGTCCATACTTGTGGTTTCTATTTCTGCCCTAGTTTTGCTTCCTAAACTTCACAAAATCTGATTCATATTCCCTCTCTCTCTCTCTCTCTCTCTCTCTCTCTCTCTCTCTTAAACTGGGATTTCTTTTTACAGGGCAGTTAGAGGATTGCAGAAACTAGAGGCTAGCGGCCTTATCTGACTGGTTGACCAGAGCCTGCTAAGGAAAAGATGATGGAATTTTGTTATCTGGATGGAAGTATATCAACATAAGGGGGCGTGCAGGAACCTAGACTGAGGCTACTAGACAAAGAACAAATTACAGTCTATAAGAGGAACTCTGAGGAAAGGGCAGATGATAAACAGCAAGCATTTATGAGGTTCTGACTCTATGACAGGTATCTTCATATGTGTTTTAGATAATCCTCCCAATAAGCTCATTATATGTGGAACTATTATTTTCCCATTGTAAAAACAAGAAAGTTGAGGCACAGATAACTAAAGTAATTTGCTTAACGCACAGCTAATTACTGGTAGAGGCAGGATTTGAACCCAGACATTCAGGCCGTCAAGTTTATGCTATTTAGTATTCTGCAGGGCTGCCCTCCTAGTAAATGGTGAGACTTTATTTCCTCATCCATCATATTCTATTTCATTTTTCCTTTCCCTCTCATTCTTTTGTTACTTTTTCTCTGGGCTCCTACATGAAACCAGTCCTTTTTTAAAGCATTCGCTATGCTTAAGATACCATGCAAGTTGTTCCACATTCAGTCAGCAGATAAAAGGACACTTCATTTGAAGCTACTTGAAAATAGAAATAGGAATTGCTCACTTAAAGCATGCACTGAAAATAAACATTTCCTTTTCTTCACACGTCTCAGAAAAATTTTTCTTCTGAGGTTTGGTTACAATCTCCCTACTTTGCTTTTACTCTCTGGGTGCAACAGCACCTTAAGGTTTGGTCATGGTCAGTCTGCCTTAACATCTTAAGGGCTTAAGTCCAATTCATATAGGTTGGTTTATGCCTGGACTCAATTCAACAGAAATTCTGTAACCCACATATTATCCCCTGAACTGAAGCCATTGCTAGTTCTTTATTTTATGCACAGAAGTGTAGTCATTTCTATGTTAATTTTCTTATTACTGTGGTATGGTTTTCTGAGACTGTTTTGGGGTTTCCTCTCAAACCAAAAACAGATTTATCTTTTCCATTGTAGCCCATTCTGTTTTCTGAAGGTGAAAGTCAGCTACAAGATAGGGCTATTTTCCATCCCCTAGTAGACTGTCAGCATCAGGAGGCTGGAACCAACAACAGCATCTTTGCCTCCTGGTGCCTGACAACGCTGGCAGGTAGTAGGTACTTACTAATCATTAGTTCAATGAATAAAACAATGAACACAGCATCCTTTCTCCTATATCGGCCATCTTCCTCTTTCAAACTTACTCGGTTACCCTCCAATTTTGTCAAGAATTCTTTTCCAAAGTACATGCCATTATGAAATTAGTAAAATCCTCATCTGGGTAGCTGATGTGAGCCACACAGCTTTCTTATACTGTAAGATATCCCCCGATCAGCAATTCATTCGGTCAAAACCCTGTCCCAAAATGTTGCTAACAGCGGAAGCTGGTGATGGGTACCTGGAAGTGTATTATGTTATTTTCTCTACTTTGTATATGTTTGTCACTTCCACAACTTTTAAAAATCTGCTTACAAAAAATAGCATGGTTAAATTAGGATAATGGTGATATTTTAAAAAGTGGTTAGTCTGAGGGAGCCTACTCAAATTTTCTAGGTATAATTGCAAAAGAAGCTATTTACATTTCCTTCAGCAATATTGGAATACTGACTTAAAGGCAATTTACTGAAAGAGAGCTTGTGAAAGCATTTTAATGTAAAACGAGATGACTTCTCTGGAAACAGCATTTATTCTTTATCTTTCTATGGATTGCTGTGTCTGTGAGGCTGACCTACCACAAAGTGGTCCATCAGTTTAAGATGCTAAAGAAATCTAGGCTGTAATCCTGACACTGTCTAGACTTAAACATCAAATGGTACCATTGAGTAAATAAACTAAACATATATGATAATTCTGTATGTGTGCATGCTCACAGACACATATGTTAGACAAAAATGTAGAGGGAGAGATCTTTCCACTCAAGGGAAATAGAAAAATGTTGGCTACAATCATTAAGATGGCAAACATTGATGGTTCACAAATGTTGAAACAGCAGGATCCTGTTTCTTACCCTATAATTGGGCTTTTCTACTATACAATAGTGTTAATTGAATAAAAGCATTAAGATATTCTTACCTATATTAATATGTCCACTTTAAACAAACTGGACAATGACTTTTTAGGGGCATATCCATCCTCAGTTTATTGGAATTTTTAAAACACTTTAAATAACTTTATAAAGAAAGAAAGCACACTGAAGCTAAAATCACTTGGTGCTTGTGATTTTTTAGAAGCAGGTGGGGCCCATGGCACACACACTGGGCAGGAGCCTGTGACCCAGTGTGCACTGCACGCTCCCAGCATACCTGGGTCCAAAGTTCTTGGGTATCTTAGTTTCCCACCTTGTTTCACGGGCAGAGGTCACTAAATTTCAGATTAAAATCCATCAATTTGGAAATACAGAGACATTTCCCTTTGGGGTTTTTCCCCAAATATGTAATACTTGAAGAAATTGGTCCAAACCCCTTAAGGAAAGCAACAATAACACCTTACTCTTGCTTGAAATTTAATTTCTTCTTTTTTTTGTTAAGAAGCCTACTTTATGTTTCTTAGTTTTTTCTTGCCATATGAATTTCATTAGTATTCTGAAGGTTTAAGAAGCTCCTGGAATCCAGTTTTAGCAAGATACACACATACCCACATAAATAGGAAAACAGTGGCATCAAAGGGAGAGTAAATACATCTGCGGGTCCAATGGCAAAGTCTCAATAAGGTGATGGCTGGCAGGAGAGCTAGTTAGATTAGCAACCACAGCATGCAGCATCCCATCCCTAACAGAGAGTGCACATGAGGAGGCCGCGGCCATCATAAAGGACAAAGAACTTTAATTCTCTCCAACATGAGAGATTTGCAGGGTTTTGGACCAGGCATTGGCAATGTGAATAGCTCATTTTCTGACACTGTACACAACTTATCTGATTTGAATCAATTCAGTATGCTTTCTCCAGAAGAGTTTAAAACTGAGTAAATATTAAGCTGATCTCACTGCATGAGCCAAACCCAATTAATTTTGGTCAGTGTAACCCTAACAAACTACAATGCTGCAAATGGAACATTCTGAGGTCCACTGCCACACTTCAAATGACAGTATATGCAACTGAAGCCAATGCATGACTAGTCGGGCAGAGTCAGAATTATTTGTTTTAATGTTACTTTACTACTTGTCTCCACGTAAGCATATGCCCGGCTGTCTTTGGTCAACCAGTCTGAAGCTCTAATTTGCTAAAGTACAGCGTTCAACTGTTAGTCCTTCAGGGAGTACAACCTTTGATCACAAATCCCTTTGGCCACCCACTCTATGTTACCAGATCAAAAACAGGGATACTTATTTCATTTGGCATGAATCAGAAAATTAAATCAATACATCACCCAACACAAGCCCCAGAAGATGTGGCTCAGACAAGGACCCTAGTGCATTCCCAGAGAAGCAATTTTTATGGCACATAAAGTTTTTATTATGCATAAACTCTAAATTTATTTCTGAGTTTTTTCAAGGCCATCAAGGGGAAGGTTGCTGGCCTATAGCAAACTGCAGACTGTAAAAATCTTTCCACAGTGAGACAACATCTTTTTCCGTAGTGACCGAAGTCCAGGTTCTCACAGCAAAATTCTCACCACACTGGGTCATGGCCAGGTACCTTGGAGGTTAGACAAATACAGCTAGCTAAGGCAATCCTAAATCATAATCGTGTCACAATGTTCTTATCCATCTCCTTCACAGGACCCAAACCATCGGCTTCCTTGCCACTGGGCCAGTGCGCTTCCTTTCTTTCTGCCCCACTTTTGTACACAATGGCCAGCATTCTGCGCTGCTGTTGGCCCATGGTTTGGCCCATGGTTTGGCCCATGCTCCTAGGGCCTTGGAATTCATTGAGCCGTGAGGCTCTCATAATTCAAACTTCCTGTGCAGACTTCAAACGCACACACACTAATCCCAGGACCAGCTCTCACAGAGTAAGAAAACAACACAAAGTATACAAGCCCTGTCCTCAAACCTGCCAGCAACCTCCTAATAAACCCACCCTGTTGCTCCGGGTGGAAGAGACACTTCTGGGATCACTTCCTCTGTTCTCGCAGGATGAAGCAGCCTCCAAACCCCAAAAATGCAGCCTAGATTCTTTGTAAGTTGTCTCTTTACTGAGCTCCAGATAGTTTGTGAAATAAAAGGCCACTTTCTGAAGATATTAGCAAGATATTTTTTTAGCACTCAGTTTCAGTGCTCCCCAGATCTGTTTGCTTTTGGCAAAAGCTTATACCCTGGTAGAGAAAATATATGTAACACAAATAATCACAACGCAAGCTCACATCATTGCATTGCATTTCACTTTACTGCACCTCAGAGACATTGCGTTGTTTACAAACTGAAGGCAAGACCCTCCACCAGCAAAAAAGATGACAACTCATTCTGTTGCGATACTCGCTTTGTTATCATGGTCTGGAACTAAACCCGCAGTATCTCTGAGGTCTGTCTGTATGAGACTTCTATGCATTAGAAAATAAGTAGAGAGGACTTGGGTCTCTTCCAGCAAAAACTTTAAGCAATTTTTGCAATTGAATTTTCTGCTAGAAGGATGGAAAAGCTTCCTGGAGGAAGTGAAATTTAAATTCAAACCTAGAAGAGTAGATACAGCCATGATAGCTTCAGGAAAAGCTCTTCCTCTCCCCTGTCCAAACTTCCAAGGAAAAAGTATTGAACAGGGACTTTACAGAAATTCTAGGGATCAGTAGCTGAAAGTCAGCCCTTTGGGCAAGGAGGAAAAACGAAGGTTCAGCTAGTACATACATAGTAAAGCTAGGGCTCGAATGATCTCTCATCTTCCCCATACAATTTTCAGCACCAGCTCTGAGTTCCTTAAGCAGAACTTCTGTCAAGTAGAAGACCAGGAAGTCTTCCTTTTTATTTGTCCAACTCATGGCTCTGTTCATGGTGACTGGCATGTCAAGTTAAGGTAAATGTTACAGGATTTTTCTTTGGCCCCCTAGGGTCAAAATATTCCTTCACTTTCCCCCAGGGTATGCTAGGGAGATGGGTGAAGTTCTAACCAAAGACACTCAAAGATTCATGTAATTCTGGATCTATCTTTTGGCTATCATGAAATTCTTCCTATTTCTCTAGAATTGAAACTCATGATATTTTTAAAAATGTCCTCTCTGGCCAATACTTTTTATTTATGAACTCAGCAGAAAAAAACAATTAGAACCCAAGTACTCCTAAGAAAATTAAGATCTTTGGGCAGTAGGACCTCAAAACAACATAGTATGCCGCCAACCATCATGAGTCCTATTTTCCATCAATAAAAAGTTCTTAAAACTCGTCTGCACCGTAATTGGACAAAGATCATACAGCTCCAGACAATCAGAAGAGAACTGGCTCCCAGACACCGAGGATAACTGTAATAAGATGAATGCATTTGTGCAAGTTTCTTAGAAGTATGCTGACCCAAGCACAGTTAGCACCTGGGTGGTGCCTCCAAAGTGATGCAGAGCACGCATTCATCTTGCTCAGGACCAGATGCCTCTTGGGAGTCTTCTTAGGTAGTATGTTCTGGGAAGACCTGATAAAAAGCCCTTTAGTCCTCTACCAAGATGGATAACATTCATGCCATCAGAGATTATTTGGGGTTAGGATTTTGATTATCCATTCATTTTTAAAATAAAATGTAGATAGCCCTGGAAGACAGGATGACATTAAGATTAACAACCAATTGAAATGGCAAATCCGAGACTTCCCTAGAGCGTAAAGAATGAGTCAGAGGATTTAAATTTGGGTGGAAGATTATTTCACTCTGTGTCAGAAAGAGGCCGAGAGAGAGAGAGAGAGAGAGAGAGAGAGAGAGAGAGAAAACCAGGAGCATAGAGATCAGATGCAGAAGAATCCTAACTAGCCCACATTTTAACACAAAGTAATAAATCTCTCAAATGGCGTGATTTCCTCTTTCCCTGAAATTACAGTACCTAGGACTTGGGTATCCTCCAGCAAAGACTTTAAGTAATGTAAATTAGATTCTATATGTAAGTTTTCATGACGTGCAAGCCTGTAGTCTTCCTCCTTAAAGAAGATGTTTCCATTCTACCGCATCTTAGTCAAAGGATAAGACAACCAACTAACCAGCCAACCAATCAACTCTGCCGAAGGCCCCTCAGACACCACAGGCCCATTCCTACCAACCGCCCCAGACTTCTTCATTTAACTGCTAGTCACACTCCTGCTCTTGCTTTCTTCCAGTTCTGCTCAGCCTTACCCCTCTGGCTGCGTGATACTTTGCCTTCTGGATTTTTAAAGTGAATTTTGTTTTTCTGGTTATGTTTCAGGCCTGGTTTAAGCTCACCTTTAGACAGTTTTGCTTCCTGAGCACTGGGGAAATGCAATTTACCTCCAGTGTTGTCCCAGAGAGAAAGTTGGGAGGTGGGTGGAGTTCTTGGGAGGCAGGGCCTCAGGAGTCCAGACTCCACTTCTGTGACCCTTAGATGTCCTGCATTGTATGCTCATCACAGCTTCTCACCATAGAGTAGGACTGATGGAAATCTTGGTTCCCAGCCAACACGAACCCCAATAATATCTCTTATACAACACCTGTCTACAAAGCAAAATTAGAGTCGTACTAGTCATTCTGTTTTGTTTTCCCTTAATATATATAATGAATATTTTCTATGTTTTAACTGGTTACATCTGTAAAGTCTTTGATAAAAAAAAATCCATGAATCCAGTGTAATGGAAAGCCAGCTCTGACTTCATATGACAGACATAAATAAATCAGTAGATCTGCTGGAGATGATTGTAAAGCACAGTGTAAGCATGACTTGGCGGTCCAGACTTACTCTTTCTGAAACAGCAGTGACCCTTACCAGGCAAACTCAGACCATAAAACAGAGACAGAACTTTACTCTAGAGCCTTGAACTTGGGGTCAAATACCCTAGTTCAGGATGAAATCAAGGTACATTCTTCAACATATGCCTTGGCCTTTCTTAGACTGTTTTCCAAACTATAAAGCAATATCATAATCCTTACTCTCTAGGGTTGTTGTGAAGATAAAAGAGATAATGTTTTGTGAATTAGGGAGAACTAAGCAGATAAAATGGTTCGATGTTGTTGGAATGTAAGGCCGGTTATGAGTGCTACTATTTATTTTCCTTCACATTCACCATCTCATTGCTTTATGGGATTGTAGAAAAAGTTTTTCTAGAAAATCTCCAGGACTCTGAATTTGCTGTTTTCTGATATCAGCATGGTGGACTTTTCACAAGCGAATGCTGGTGAGTGTGTTGAATGACAGGAACACTTATTCATTGCTGGTGGAAATATAACATGGTGTAACCACTTTGGAAAATATTCTAGCAAGTCCTTATAAAGTTAAACATATTCTTACCATATGACCCAGCAATTGCATTCCTTGATATTTACTCAAATAAGTGAGAAAGTTAGGTCCACACAAAAATCAGCACACAAATATTTATAGCAGTTCTATTCATAATAGCCAAAACTTGAAAGCATCCATTCGCCTGTCCTTCGGTAGGTGAATGGATGAACAAACTGGTACATCCGTGACAAAACATCATTTGAATATAAAGAGCAATGTGCTATGAAACCACAAAAGGCCTGGATGAATTTTCAATACAACTAAGCAAAAGAAGCCAGTTTTAAAAGGTTCTATACTGTATACTTTCAACTATAGAACATTCTGGAAGAGGCAAATCTATTACAGTAAAAAGATCAGTGGTTGCCAGGAAACCCAGTGGGGAGGGAGGGAGATGGGGGTGAAAAGAGAAGCACAGGGGATACTTTGGGCAGTGAAACTACTCTGTGTGGTGGCTTCACCTCATCATACATTTGTTTAAACCCGCAGACATGCGTAACATAAAGAGGGAGCACTAATCTAAATTATGGACTTTAGTTAGTTAATATAATGTATCACTTGATTCATGCAGCAATTATAAGAAATATAACATCCTAATGCAAGATGTTAATTGTAGGAAAAACGGGGAATATATGGAGCTCTGTACTTTCTGCTCAATCTTTTTGTAAATGTAAAACTGCTCTAAAAATTAGAATACTAAGTAATAATTTTTTAAAACCTATTGATTGATTGTTTTCCATTGATGGTGAGAAATGAATCCTCTGGGGATCTAGTTACTTTTTTCTAACAGGAAACGCTACTGACAATTAGAACTGTGAAGAGTCTTCCCACTGAATACTAAGTTCAAAGACAATATGGAATATGAATTTATGGGGCTGTCTGCCAATTGAGCCTCTTTCTTCTTCAGGGCCTTGATCTTTTCTAAAATAAAATCTGCCAGAAATTTCACACGGTATGAAAGCAAAATGGCTCCTCCCTACCATCTCACGAGGGAAGTGCCCTCGTGACCTTGCGCATAAACACAGACAGGGAAAGGCAGCGCGAAAGGATCCCGTTCTCTTCTCCTGGGAGTCTGAGTCACACAGAATCCTGAGTGACTTCCCAGCCAGCTGAAAAGGCCTTTCTACTAAGCTAAGGGCATTTTAATGGATTTGCTTTATTCATCTTTGAATTCTTATTAAATGAGATATGCATTAAGTGGCCCAGAGATGTAGGAGCCGAGAGAAGAATATTCTGGGCTGTATGAAGCAGCTCTGGAAAAATAATAAATAAGAGAGGTGGGGGAGGGTGAGAGAGAAAGAGAGATTGTGGGGTGGAGAGACTGAGGGAGAAAGGCAGGCAGAAAGAGAATGAAAATATTTTTTTCCAAAATCTGAAAGTATAAATGTTTAAATGTATCCACGTGACTTGAACTCTGAGTTTACGTGTGGGCATGTCGTGTCATTTGCTTAGATGGGAAACAGTAGTTCACGGGAAGAACGATGCATTATCCTATTTGTTTCATACTCACTATCTTAATTTTGCTCATTCTCTTACCCCGCACCTCCAAGTTAATATACTTTCTAGTATTTTTCCCTGCGGTCACTGCAAAAGTCTAACTGATGAGGAACCACCTTCCCTCCCCTGAACCCATTCTCAGAGCTCACATCTTCCATTAAAACTTTTCAGAGAAGGACCGATTGCTACTTGATTCATTGTGATATGCAAAATATCCTGGTAGTGTAGCTAATAGGCACTGGACATCAGAAGAAGACTTAGAGAATCAAAAATAAATAAGAGCATTAAAGTTGGTAAGAAATTTAAAACTTCTTCAGCATCCCATGGTGGCAGATGTAGGATGAGGACCAAAGTTTCTCAGAATCTGTGTACTCTTATGTTTATGGGAGTATCCTTTAAACTGAATACCAATTTGTTTCAAACTTGTTTTAGTTTTTAAAACAAACATTATTTTATTACAAAGCAGCATTTATTTATTTATTCATTCATTCACTCTATAAATATGTTTGAAGGCACACTCTGTTCCAGCACCACTAATGCGAGCTATACAGAAATCAGTGAGACAGCCAGGAGCACTGGGCTAACAGAAAACATCTTCATTATAAAAAACAAATAAAGGGGGATTGCTGGACAAAAACATAAATTGCACTCAGATCTTGCTCTCACCGAATTTAGGATCAATCAGAGAGTACGTGAAGGGTACAAAGAAAATAGAATGAATAGTGGGAAAGAGGAGTTAGGACACTAAGAGCCTTAATTGCCCCTTTTACAAAAGGCGGGTTTTATTCCATCCATAGTAAAGAATCATTGGAGGGTTTTATGCAGAAAGGACATGGATTGAGATATATGTTTTAGAGAATTCCTTCTACAAAAATAGACGGTTGGTTGGATGGAAAACACAGATCCATTTGCAAGGCATTCTGGGAGTCAGGGCAAGAAATGATAATGATTTGGATGAGGGCAACAGCCACCCCTTGGCCACATTTTTCACCAAGCCAGGCCCTGTGTGTCACAGCAGCTTATAGCTGGGAAGTTACTTCAAGAAAAACACACAGGGCCCCTCCTCCAATACCTCTCTAACAGAAAAGTCTACCATATCATTCCAGGAAAGAGGTGTTTGTTAGGTGGAGGCATTTAAAACTTCAAATGCCCTTTGGAAACAGTGTGAGTCAGAATTGCAGATCCAGAGGCCACACTCAAGAAAGTAGGGTCAAGACCCAGGTCCTTGCTGAATCTCACGTAGGAGGGAGATTCCAAAGTCTTCCCCAGGCAGAACACTCTTACATGGAGAACAGAGCTCCATGAATACTAGTTAAGACAACCTACTTTGATTTTCTATAGCAGGGGTGGGCAAACTTCTCTGTAAAGGGCCAGAAAGTAAACATTTTAGGCTTCATGGGCCATTCAAGTCTCTTTGGCAACCACCCAGCTGTGCTGCCATAGACAACACTTAAACGGAGAGCCTGGCTGTGTTCAATAAAGTTGCAGTCAGCAAACGGGCAGGGGGCCAGATTTAACCTGTAGGCGTGCTTCGTCCTTGCCCCAACCCTACCCCTTCATCCCTGTTCTATAAGAATCACTGTCTCCGTAATTTTCTGTGAAGACACACAGTGGGTACTTAAATAACGTTTTGTTCAATGTCATTTCATCATAGCATTGATGAGAAAGAAAATTGTTTCCTGGTGGAGCCATTGTCTGTGTGGAATTTGTATGTTCTCCCCATGTCTGTGTGGTTTTCCCCGGGGGCTCCAATTCTTCCCCACATTTATGTAAGCTGGGCACGTGAGGTTAATTGGCATGTCGACATTGTCCACACCTGTGACTGTGTGTGCATGGACGCGCACACTGTGATGAAAGGGCGTCCTGTTCAAGGTGGATTCCCGCCTTGTATCTGAGCTGCCAGGATAGGCACGGCCACATGCAACCCAGAACTGAAATAATCAGGTTGGAAAATAATGATCTTATTTGTTTTTATTAATCTTTCTTAAATGTTTGTATAGCTTACATTTATTTCAATGTTTAATATTAGAAATGTTTTGGGTCTTTTTTAGAAGTTTGGTGATATTTTTGTGACCAGAAATATGTCATAGGAACTTAACTCTTGTTTATATCAATTAGCCTATGGTAAAATCGGTTTTTTACATGTTGTTTCACTTCAAGTCACAGTTTCCAAGAACCTGTCACCAACATTAAGTGAGGACTTACTCTATTTGCTTTACATTATTCCATTCACCCTTAATAAGTAAAAATATATTTCAGTAGAGTTGCTATTCTTGTTTTCTCATTTCTTGATTCCTTTCTGTGAAGCTGTTAAGTATTCCATTTCTAAGAAAATAAATGTAGAATCCTATTTGATTTTAAGTGTTTGTAAGCAGTGTTAAATAATAGAAGGGCATAGCATTTTAAACTGAAAGGACACCTAGAGATTTACTAACCCAGCCCCCTTTCTTGGCATAAGGATCTAAAGCCAAAGAGGCAAAGGGACTTGCCCAGGGTCAAAGGCCTGCCCAGTTCTTCAAGTCATGCATCAGTTGCACAAGCTGATGGGCACCTTGTTCAGAGTCTGTCTCTCTATGCAGCCACACTCATATATGCGTTCTGACTTCTTTTTCCTTGATTTATTTGACTTCATTTTGAAAAAGAAAGTAAACCAAAATTAATCTCCAACAAAACACCAAAGAAGCAAATCCTGATGGCAGCCCAAACCAGTTAGCAAATCATCCTGACTGAGGGCCATGGTCAGAGAAGCTCCGGTTACTGGACAGACACACACAGGTATCAGCAGGAGGCTGAGGGCATCCCTGCCATTCCCATTCTGGCAGGAGGTCAACCAGCTGTGATGTGCAGAAATATGGATTTACATTAATTTGCTCAGAAGCATCTATTCTTCTGTCCTAACACAGTTAGAATTAATTGGTCTATTAAATTAAAATCTCATTCTTCAGGCAGGACTTCTAATACCATCCAAGCTAAGTGAGCTCTGATGTTTGTAGTAGAAATACTTGTAAACTGTCCAAGCAACAGTAAACCATGTGAATATCTGCTGGGATGCGGTGAAAACCAAACGCTACAGCAGCAACGCCAGGCACAGGAATAGTCCCAGTGACACCACTTCCTTTGTTTCTCCTCCCTCTTTTCCCAAGGATTCCCATATTGCAACAAGGCCCAGGTGGGTAGCCTAGGAATGCCACATGCTAGTCCTGAATTTAGATGTTCAAGATGAAGTATTTAGCCTTGCATTGAACATTCCCTTTGAATGAAAGTCATACACATGAATTACACGATGTCCAGAATGACTCGTTCGGCAGTGCTTCTTGGAGAGAGATCGGGTTAACCTTATTCATTCTCTCAGTGTTCTTCTACTTAGCACTATGTCCACTTGGCATCTTTTCATTTTAAATATTCTGAAGTCTTTTTTCTAATGTACATTGTGTTACATTACACAAAGAGATCATAAAATCTTTGTTAGTTGTTTCTGTCTTTGTTTTGATTGTACTTTTGTATTTTCCTTGCCCTTCCTTTACCAGAATTTATTCATCCACACAGCCAACCTAGATTAGCATCAACTCTATCCCAGAGGACTGGGGCAATTTTAAAGGGTAAGCTCTCTTCTGCACAAGAGTTAGATGGTTTCAAAGGCTAACAGACTAGGGAAGGTCTCTGGGGTTCTACCACCTACCTTTGCTTATTAGATGCCAGGCACTGCACTAAATTCTTTGTGTGAATTATCTCGGTTAATTCTCCAAAACTTTATGAGATAAGCATATAATTAAATCTACTTTAAGAGAGGGGTATTAAGACTCACAGAGGTTAAATAAAGTGCCCAACTTGTCAAAACTAACAAGTGAGGGCACCAAGGATTCCAATCCACTTTGTTGGATAACAAAGCTCACACCCTTAAACCACACGCAAACCTTCCCATTTTCCAAATAACGCCAGTACAGGTTTTTCTCCCAAATGCAAATCAGAGCATATTATCCTTCTGCTCTGAACCCTTCAATGGCTTCTCACGTCTACAAGACTTTATTCAAAATGTACTTTCCATAGACCAGCATTTAAAAGCCTCTGCCCTCCCCTGCTTTCTTACCTTACATTTTTCTACTCGTTCTTTACCTGGTTTGTGCCTTAAGTTCCAAGCTGCTTGCTTACAAATATGACAGCCTATTTTACTCACATTGCTTTGCTTCAAGAACCCTCTCTCCCAGTCTGTCCTGAAGATACCACTTCATTGGCAATTTATTCCCAGTCTTCTCCTAACGACTTTTAAAATAAACTTCCACCCAGTTTTCATTCTTCATCCTCAGTTTTATCTTGCACAGACGTTTGTAATGGTGGTTAGAACACATCATCGTACTTTTAGGTTCATAAATAAGTCTAAACGCCTCTCTAAAGCAGGCCCAATGCCTTATTTATCTTGTACCTTTAGTGCCTATTGCATGTACATAGGAGGCGCTTAATCATAGTAAAACAGAGAGCTACCATTTGTTGAGCATCTGCCACATGCCCAGTTGGCAATGTTCACTAATCATATATGTCTGTATGTATGTCTATGCAAATGTATGTATGTGTATATGTGTATATGTATATGAATGTATGCACGGTCATGCTTCTTATTATTACTCCCTTACAAATCAGGAAGCTGTTGACCCTTGTGTGTAACTTGGAGAGATTATGAAAATGACAGAGCTAGAATTTGAACCCAAGTTTTACTAACTTCAAAGAGAAAAGGAAAGAAGGAAGGAAGATAGAGGGAAGAAATATATAATTTCAAATGAATGCAAGTACTCTATATGAAGTAGAATGGCTAAATTGCCCCCCTCAAAAGGTAAACAGCATAGTTTGTAAATGAAGATAGTAGGATTGGGGTGATCTTTCTTGGAGGCTCAACTGGTGGTACCCTTTGTGGGGCAAAACTCAAAGTGAATGTGCCGGCTGCCCCAGAACTATTTGTGCAATCCCACTTCTGGGAATAAAGAGGAAAGGAAGAGGAAGGAGTTCTTTACAATCACAGTCCTTGTTCTGGAACTGACTATCACTCTCTCTATATAAATGAACAAAAACCTTTATAGCAAACTAGAACTACTGAAGAAGTTTCTTAACCATTAAAACAAAAAAACAACTTGCCCTCAACTTGGTAAACAATTCCTTTAAATTATTATAATTTGAGGATGGCATCTGTTTCCTGCCAGAACTCTGTTTGTTACAGATAGGGACATGTAATTCCCAGCAGAAGAAATTTGCGTGGACAGAAATATATGAATAGCAAAGGCACATGAAAACAACATGGGCTATCAGATTGGGAACAGTTTCCTAGTTCCATAGGACAGAGTTTAACAAGAATTTGGGAAAAGGGAAGGTGACACCTCTTGTTAGGAGTGTGACTCAGTACACCTGCTTTGAGGAACAAGTTGGCAATACTCAGTGAAGTTGGAACTGTTCCTCTACTACGCCTTAGAAATCCCACCTCTGCAGATGTGCTTTAGGAAAATCTTTGCGCAGATGCACAAAAAAAACATGCGCAAAATGTTTGTCACAACATTATCTGTTATATTTTTAATAAAAATAATGTCAATGTCCACCAAACAGGTAAATAACTAGCTTTAAGACAGTTATACTGTGAAAGTCTATGACAGTTGATGTGAATAAACTGGAGCTACTACATGGAACAGCAGCGTGCATAAGTTCTCAAAATTATCAATTTGAGATCAAGAAGCAAGTTGCAAGAGTGATATGAGCAGTTTGATGCTATTTGTGTAAATTTCTAAAACACAGGAAACAACAGTATTTTGTTCATGGATACCTCCGCAGGTATTTAGCACCTTATAACATGGACAGGTAGTTCTAAGGAGAAAGCAAAAAAAACACAAAACAAAAAACTATAATAATTTTTATTTCTTTAAAATCTTGATTTTGCAAAATGTTAATATTTGTTATTTTGGAGTGATAAGTACCTGGAATTTTGCTATATTCAAATGTTTTATGTTCAGTACATTTGAGAATTTTCAAAATAAAAATTTCTTTAAATCTAGTACATGAACCCAGCCCTCCAGGAACTCACGTCTAGATGTGTGGGTCAATAGCTGCAAAATGGGGTAGGTGCAATATGAGTACATGCTAGAGACATGAGTACATGAGGTCAAGCTGCAACAGGCGTCCCACACACACGGAACAGGAACAGTAGGATCAGCCCTCCGGATTATCTAACCCCACATTCTACTAATGAGCAAACTGAGGCCACCAAATGTGATGGGCTGTTAGTTAATGACTGAATGGAGACCTGAGTCATGTTAAATTAATTAAACAAGGAGGCCATTAGACAGAAGTATGTGTAATGCTTCAAGGTTACAAAAGTGAAACCTAAGGACAATCACAAACAGATGTTAAGCTATAGCCAATCAACAATTTTCTTGTTTTGCTTCTGCCTCTTCTCTATAAAAGCCTCTCCACCAGCTCCTACTGATGGAATGTTTCTAACCACCTCTGGCTTGGTTCTGCCCAATTTGAATCTACTTTTGCTCAAATAGACTTAAAATTTTAATATGACTCAGTTTATTTTTTAACAGTCATATGACTATTCTTTCATGATCTTGTGCCCTTCTCATAATCAAAATCAGGGAAGGAAAAATACTTAGTGCTCGCCCAGTGAAAGCTCCTTATGTTATTGTTTATTTATTACTTTGTAATATTTGTAGCAAAAGAAATAGAAAGGAATAAATTGAAATAAAACATCATTCCTGCTATCTGAAAGAGAAAGAAGGAATTGTTATTTTTCAGAAAGCATTTCTGAACTGAATGACAAATCTCAAATTCCAAAAATCACCTTACCTTTTGTGTTTGTTTCTAGCTGATTGTGGAAGAAAAAGTGGTTTGAAAGCCACAGGGTCACTAAAAAGCATTTTCCATAATTGTTCTTTCTGGTTTTCAAGTGTAAGGGCTGCTGATGCAGGCCAGCATTCACAGTTTCACCACATATCTAGCCAAGCCACACCTGAGATGACCAGGGTCACAGCAACAACTGTGACCATCCCTCTTTCTCCCCCAGCATCTGCTCTGTAGTCTCCTCTCCCTGCATTACTTCTTATGTGCTGGTATTGGTTTTCTCCCATCCCCCTTCTGTGTCTACATCTTAATCACCATCACAAAATAGGATTCTTCTCCAACATGTAAGTGGAATAGGGACAGCCAAAGTCAACTGTTGGCAGTCATGGCCCCAATTGAGAGTGACCCAGAAGGCCATCTAGAAAGTTTCACATCGCTACCATGGGAGGAAATCCATGCTATGAGTCAAGCTGGGTCTTGGAAGAAAGTCAAGAAGTGCAGTGCTCTAGGTGAGAAGGTCAGTGTCCACAGGAGATTGTGAAAGCCTGATGTGATCAGGACTAGTGAGGCCTGGGGGGTTGGCCAAAGATGGAGGGGATGGTGCCATGAGTCTAGATGGTCCATTCATTTTGAAGCAGAACACCAGCCAGTGGCTAGAATACTGGGGACAACGCAAGTCTCTCAGCAGATGAAAGATGAAAAGCTCATCAGGTACAAGGCTGGCCTAGATTCACAACACTAGTGAACCTCAAGAAGGAAAAAAAGAGTGGCTACAACTCAGGAAACCAAGGTAGCATTGAGGAGGGGGATTACAGAGGGATGGCTGTGGGTTGCCTGGGGCTCACCCCTGCCACATGGACTCTGGGCTTGGGGAAGCCAGGCTATGTCCAGAGTCTAACTGTGGAAAGACTGAGGCAACTGATAATCTGCCTGCCTGGGTCAGAAATTGCTCAGCCACTGGGCAGGGCTGCACTTTCAGAGAAAAGATGAGCTGACCTGCAGCCTGAGATGCAGAGGAAGGTAAACACTGACCATGAGGATTCTTCCAAGCATGGGAGACTGGGCTTCCTTCCTAGAATTGAAAAACAGATCTATCCTACCATGGAGGTAAAATTAGGTATGACTATTTTAAATAAATAAAAAAATGAACCCAAACACCTTACGCTATAAAATGTAGAAATGGCAGCTCCTGCTTCACCGATAGTTTTGAGTTTGGATCTATGAAACTGCCATTGTTCCGTGTAAAAAATTTGCCACATATATGTGATTTCATATGATTCAACCTTAGTCAACATCTTAACAGTCTTGCACAACATGAACTCGTTTAGTGGGAAATATGAGTGACCTTTCCAGTGGTCATTAAAGTGAACTTCCCTGGATGAGTCACTTCCTCCATTGTAAAATGGAGATAGTGATCCTCACTGCTGGGCCTTCAGCAGAATTGCTTTAAAACACTATAATCATCATTGTCATTATCACCATCAATCACTGAAAGAAAACATGAGATCAAGTTATTCTCATGTTAATATTATTGATAGAATATTATACCATTTGTGGGTGTCATCATGATTAATATTAGTGTTAATGGAGGCAAGCCATCAAAGTCATGTCACTCCATCCCCTTCCCCAAATGGTAACTGCCTGAGTATCCAGGTGCCTTTCTTAACTGGTGCAGGTCAATCATTTTGGGACAGAGGTTATTCAGAACCAGATTCTTTCCTAAGGCCCTCCTTGGTGTCTTGTGCCTAGCCTTCCTGGGCACTTGGCAGCTTTATGTTAACTTTCTGTATCACAAGGACATAGATATCAAAGGGGGGAAAAGTGAGCTTTGAAAAGAAACCCCTCAAGCTTACCAGGTCTGGAAGGAATCTCCCTAACATGAAAGACAGAACTCCCGTCCTTGTCTGCTCCATTCATTCCCTGCTTAAGGATTCCCTAGGATCCAGGAAGGCCCTCAGTCTGTGGCCCTGTGGGGGTTATTACTCCCAATTACATTATCCATCTTTCAGAGGAGGAAGAGCAAGCAGGACAGCACATTACTCAGACAATGCCTTTCCTGCCCCCTGCCTTTTCCGCTTTCCATGTGAGACCAGCACATATGTTAGGGCTGCCCTAAACTTTCAGTTAAGTGGCAGCTCAGTTATAAAAACAACAAAATTGCATTCCTCAAATGCAGATTCATCATGTGGGAACCATGGGACTTCGTGCACAGATCCTGCTGGAGTCCCAGCAGGCAGTGACCAAGCACATACTGGGCAGCGCTTCTCCCAGTCTCTTCCTGAGTTACTGTCACACACAGTCCCTGGAATCTCAGCCCAGGCTGGATGGAAAAGGTGGAGGCTCAGTCCAGAGGAGGAGGAATACATTTAGACAAAGAGAGGACTGGGAAATTCAGCACCTCACTCCCCACACAGACACACAGACTTACACTCATACAGGCACTTGTCCTCTGCCCTCATTGCAGGGCAATTAAAGGCATCCCCAGATTGAACAAGCAAGTCATGGAAGGAATTGGGATTAATCTGGAACAAACAGAATCACTAAGCTGCATTTCCAATATTGATAAAACAAAGCCAAATTCCCCAAACTAGCACCAACCTCCTTTTCCCTATACTCCTGCTCCATTTGCTTATTTTAACACCCTTGTCTGGCCAGCTACATAGGGTCTGAAATACATCAGTACCAGTCTTTCCTCCCAACTTTTACTTTGTCATTCTCCCCAACCTTCTAGGAAATATTCCATCTCCCTCTTCAAATGTATTCAACATAGTTTTGGAAGTCCTAGACATAACAATTAGGCAAGAAAAGGAAATAAGAGGTTTCCAAACTGAAGTAAAATTATCACTCTTTGCCAAAGACAAGACACTATATAGAGAAAACCCTAAAGACTCCACTAAAAAACTATTAGAACTAATAAATAAAATAAGTAAAGTCACAGGATATAAAATTAACATACAAGAATTGATTGCATTTCCATACCCTAATCACAAACAACTCAATTAAAAATGGGCAGAAGATTTAGATAGACATTTTTCCAAGACGACATACAGATGGCCAACAAGCACATTTAAAAATGTTTGATATCACTAATAATCAGGGAACTGTAAACAAAAACCACAATGAGATATCACCTCATACCTGTCAGAATGGCTATTATCAAAAAGACAACAAAGAGCAAGTATTGGCAAGGATGTATAGCAAAGGGAACCCTTGTATACTGTTGGTGGGAATGCAAAATGGTGCAACCACAAGGAAAACAATATGGAAGTACATCAAAAAATTAAAAACAGAACTGCCAAAAATCCAACAATTTCACTTTGGGATACAGGCATACATCAGAGATATTGCAGGTATAGTTCCAGATCACCACAATAAAGCATATATCATAATAAAGTGAGTCACACAAATTTTTTGGTTTCCCAGCACATATAAAAATTATGTTTGTAATGTAGTCAATTAAGTGTGCAATAGCATTATGTGTAAACAAACAATGTACGTATCTTAAAACATTTTATTGCTAAAAAAATGGTTAGCATTTTTCTTAGCAAAAAAGTACAGCAAGTCATAATCTTTTGCTGATGAGGGTCTTGCCTTGATGCTGATAAAATACAGTATGTGTGAAGTGCAATAAAGCAGGGCACAATAAAAAAAAGGTATGTTTGTATTTATCTGAAAAAAAAAAACCCACTAATTTAAAGAGATATATGAACCCTTATTTATATTCATTGCAACATCATTTACAATAGTCAAGATATGGGAGCAACCTAAGTGTCCATTGATAGAAAAATGGATAAAGAAGATGCAGTTATATATGTGCGCACACACACACACACACACACACACACACACTGGACTACTTAGTCTTAAAAAGAATGGAATCTTGCCATTTGAGACATGTATAGACCTAAAGGATATTATGCTAAGTAAAATAAGTCTGACAGAGAAAGACAGATACTGTGTGATTTCACTCACATGTGGAATCTAAAAAACAAAGCAAATGAACAAAATAAAACAGAAACAGACTCATACATACAGGAAACAAACTGGTGGTTATTAGAGCAAAGAAGAGTTGGGGAGGAGGCGAAATCCATGAAGGGGATTACGAGGTACAAACTTCCAGCTATAAAGTAAATAAGTCACGAAGGTATGAAGAACAACATAGAGAATATAGTCAATAATACTCTAATAACTTCATACTGTGACCGATGATGGTAACTAGACTTATCATGGGCATCATTTTGTAATGTACTTAAATATCAAGTCGCTATGGTGTACACCTGAAACTAACAGAATACTGAGGCCCTGGGGACTGGCTTGTAGTGCACTGAGCTTTTACTCAGTCACTTTTTAGTGCCCTGGGAAAATGTGTCCCTCAAGAAATTAGAGTTGTGTCTGTTTTAATGTCAATATCGTGTGTGTGTGTGCATATAATGACAGCAGCAAGAGAACAAGTTCAAGACATTGTCAATTACACATAATTTTTTTTAATAGAAAGAGAAAAACTCATCTCCAAATCCATCCATGGACCTGGAGATTATTACACTCAGTTAAATAAACCAGTCAGATAAAGACAAATACCATATGATCTCACTTATATTGGAATCCAATGAGGAAAATAAATGACAATCAAGAATAGAAAGAGAGGCATGGGCACATGGAAGAGACTGACAGCTGTCAGAGGGGAGGGAAGGACTGGATGAAAGGAAGGGAAGCCAAAGAGCCCATGTGCCTAACTCACAGGCACAGACAACAGTGTGGTGAGACCAGAGGGAGGGGAGAGGGTGGAGGCTGGGTGCAGACCGGCAAAGGGAGGTAAAATGGGGACTCTGTAATAGTGTCAATGATAGGAATAAAGAAAAAAAGAGGAAAACTACTTGCCATCTCTGTTGGAACAGACTTATCCTATCTTAATTGAACATTTGCTTTCATGTGTAACTCTAATTTTGTAGTTTGTCATTTCTCTTAGTGACATTGATTTTTAAAATGTATAAAATTATGCCAGTTTTATTATTTTGCACTGAGTAAAGCTTAGAGATATACCAGAAATACAATGAAATAAAATAAAAACTGGGGTGAGCATGTTGAAAATGAAAATGTACAACAAGATAACTAGAATGGAGATCTTATTTCTTATTTTACTAAGGCCTAGAGTTTCTCAACCTTCATACTACTGACATCTGGGGCCTAATAATTCCTTATTGAGGGGGGTTCCTTGTGCATTATTATAGAATGTTTGGCAGCATTCCTGGACTCTGCCTGTTAGATGCCAGAAGCACCACTGCCCGAGTTGTGACAACCAAAAGTGTCCCCACACATTGCCCAATGCCCTGGCGGGTCGGGTGAGGGGTGGGAACGAACCTGAAGCACTGGCTAGCCCAATCTCATGAAATGTCTTGAACTTGTTCTCTTGCTGCTCTATCATTAAATGCACACACACACACATGATATTGACATTAAAACAGACACAAATCTAATTTCACATGGGACATAGTTTCCCAAGGCACTAAAAAGTGACTGAGTAAAAGCTCAGTGCACTACAAGCCAGTCCCCAGGGCCTCAGAGTGAAGAAAGCAGACCCCAAAGGGCAGAATTTGCTCTCAATGTCTATTTTGTGTCTTTGGAGAATTTCTTTAATATTCAACAGCTGTAAATCAGTAAAACCCTCAAGACAACCTCCCGAGATAGTTGGTGCCTGCTTATCTAACTAGAGCTAGCTGGAGTTCATGGTCACATTCCCAATGTCCACATCCTCCTTGCATTTCGTAGTTCCAAATTCCTACCCCCGTGTGACTGCAGTATTGTAGCCTCCTCCCTACATAGCATGTGAGTAGATTAGGACCAAGAAGTCAAAGGAATTTCACCTTTCCCTCTCTTGTAGGTGTGCCAAAGAGGCGATGTCCCAGATCAGGCCTCTGAATGATGGCATGTGGAATGTGCCTTAGGAGTCATTCTTAAATAAGATCTGAAAGTCCAGAGCATATCTGTCCCTGGCATTCACCATTTCTTAGAAATAATGACTCCCTTCTAGATTTTTTTTTAAGCAAGGATGAAGTAACAATGAACTTGGCCCTAGAAGCATATATTTACCATTCTATTGGGAAGCTCATGGGTTCATGAGGAAGCATAGACAGAGGACTTGGTTTCTGTGAAACCCACTTGATTGTAAGATCCCTGAAAGTAAGGAGCCACCAAACCCTGCCCCTTAAGGTATCTCCTCCAGCAATTAGCACAGTGGTTAGCATGTAGATGTAATGTCCAATAAACATCTGCTGATTAGCAACTTCAAGAAAACATTTTTCCTTAATTTTTGGTTCAAATCTGAAATGTGATTTGATAGAAATAAATTTATATTATATTATAATTTACAAATTATAATATATCTATATAACAAAATAGATTTATATAATATTAATTTATATAAATTTTTAATAAATTAAATTTATATTTAATTATAGAATTTAGTATAAAAGA